>PISX010035470.1:0-12874 GCA_004024625.1 Mellivora capensis
CCAGTGGTCAGTCTCCAACTACAGATTGTTCATCACTCGGATTAGTTATATAAAAACATTGCACTTAGCGTAACGATCCAGACGGAGGTTTGGTTTCGGGTAGGGGCGGGGCAATGAAGAGGGTACCACTTTAATGAGACACTGAATTCAAGTGCCTAAATGCCTTCTCTTCAAATCTTAACACTTTCTAGGGATAAAACTCTCAGTTTCCAGCTGCCAACCAAGAAATTATCTCACACCTCTCGTTCTCACTATCCAGAGCTCCCTCATAAAGACTCTGCAGTCCCCGAGGTCCGAGCTGGTTGCCTGACCTGACAGTGGAAACAAACATTTAAGGTCAGCTCTCTTAGCGTCTTGAAAGCTTTCCAGCGGAGGAGGCTTTTCAAAGAAAAAACATTCTGACAGGAAACTTGCACTAGAAGGTTTTTCACATCTTGCACAAAAGAACCCTTTCTCTGTTTTCTTTCCTTCCATTCTCTTTGGACCCTGGAGACAAATGCATGCCTTCACCAAAAAGAAGGCATTTAGGACCTGCTATATGCAAGGCTTTTATATCTATCGGACATTTTTGCTTACTTACTGCTGCAAAACAAACCACCCAAAAACTGACTCTCCTAAAACAACAATGTATTATTCTGTGCCCCAGCCCTGAGGGTAGACTCAGGTCAGCAGGGCTCTTTGCCCTTCTCGTGAGGTTTCAGTCAGACAGCAGCTGGGGTTGGAGTCTTGGGGCAGACTCAGTGAGGCTGGAATCCACAGTGGCCTCATTACTCAGATCTGGTCCTCCCACTGTTCCTGTCCTCCTTCCCTCTCTCCACATAGTCTGGCCTCTTCCATGGGCCTCTCCATGACGCTTGGTCTTCTGACAACAGGTGATCTTAGGAGAGTCACACTTCTTACATGTGCTTGACTTACAAGAGAAAATAATGAAAACTGCTGGGCCAGGTGAAGGCACAAACTGGACAGGGTCCATTTGGCGACACTGTGTTGTTCAAGGTAGTCACAGGCCTGCCCAGTTTCCATGGTATGGAGGGACAGACTGTCTGTGTGGGAATGACAAAACCACAGTGCTGAAGAGCGCAGGGATGAGAGATTTGCAGCGGCTATCTTTGAAAAATGCGATGTCACATTCTGTGTCTCAGGCATGAAGAGCAGCAGGCATCTCTGGTCATTCTCTAGGCTGTGTTTTCAAGTCCATAAAGCCATTGGGCATAGTGTCTCCTCCCCATCTCCACCATTGTCTCAATCCACCTAATTTCTCTTACATAAAAATGTACTGAGTTCCCACAAAGGGCAGTCTCTGGTACAGTCACATTACTGAATTCAGGTAACCATCTTAGCTATATGATGTTGTACTAAACAATTGTCTTTGAATGTATCCCTGCTCTATTTTTTTTTAAAGAAAAATTTATGGTAAAGATGGAAGAGGAGAAATACAGGAATTATCCTGTCATGTTAAGGATCTAATCCCTGCTTCTGATAATTGTCACTACATGAATGCTAAGAAGTATCCTTTGTTCACTTACGATTCTGATACCGCTGAGCACTAGGGACACACCTGGACAAGATGGACGTGGCCCCTGCTGCTGGTTGAGTTCTGTCTCCCAAAATTTAGGTACTGAAGTCCTAATCCCCAGTACATCAGAGTGTGACCTTATTTAGAAATAGGGCCACTGCATGTGTAATTAGTTAAGATGAGATCATTAGGGAAAGTCTTAATCAAATATAACCGGTATCCTCATAGAAAGGAGAAATTTGGACATTGGACAGATATACACAGAGGGAAGACAACGTGAAGACACAAGGAGAAGGTGACCAACTCTAAGGCAAGAGATCCTGTCTTCACAGAGTTCGGAAAGAACCAGCCTTAGCAACGCCTTGATTTCAGACTTCCAGCCTCTAGAACAGTAAGACAATGAGCATCTGTTGTTTAAGCCACTCATTTGGTGTTAACTTGTTACAGGGGCCCTAGTAAACTAATACAGGCCACCTTCTCACAGAGCTTCTGTCTCATAGGCAGACATTAATCAAATAATTCCAAATAACACATATATAATTATAAAATTGGCCTAAGTAATATGAGGGAAGGAAATGCAATTCTGTGAAAGCAGAGATTAGAGAAAATCTTTCCTAGAATGGTTGGTCGAAGTTTTCCCAAGGAAGTGATGCTGGAGGTGAGAGATGAAGAGTGACAAGAGATAAACAGAAGAGAAAACAAGACAAGCATGTCCTGGGTTGGGGGGAGGGGTGTGTGGAGGGGGGAGGGTTGTGTGGCAGGTGCGCAAAGGCCTCTGTCAGGTGACAGCATAATGCAATCAAGAAACCAAAAGAAGGAGAGTGTGGCTTTAGCACAAGAAATGAACAGAGAATAGTGAAAAATAAGAATGGTAAAATAGGCAGAAAAGCCCATGCCTGAGCAGGTCTTGTCAAGACATTTTTCAGTAACACCAATGAATGAGAATTCCTTAGAACACTTTTTAAGGTGGAAGTGACGTGATCATGTTTGAACCCTAAGAAGACTACTCCCACTGTTCTTAGGAGAAGACCCTTGAAAGGGCAGGGAGGGGCAAGGGAGGGAGACTGGGACTCAAGGGTACTAACTACGGTGGCTTGTGGCTTGTAGGGAGGAGGCCCGTGCAGGTGCAAGCAGCAGCAGCTGAATCCAGACAAGGACCAGCAGTGAAGAAATGGATGCATTTAAGAGATGTAGACAGAGAAAAGGAGGAGATTGCCTGATGGGGTGGCTACTGCTCTTAGCCTACACTCAGACAGGGTAGGAGAAGACCCATTTTAAGGGAGAAGCTTATGGATTTCAGACTTGTCGTGTTCTATGGGCACTAGGGAACTACCAGATGAGACGTTAAGATTTATGGGGAGCTAAAAGGAGAATTTCTGCTTGAGAGATACATATTTGCAGTCATTGTCAAATCCATGGCGACTGAAGCAGTGTGTGGGATGGAGATGGTTAAGGAAGAGCGTTCCGCATATGAAGAGACAAGAGCCTAGAATGGAGACTGAATGCCTTCAATACTTAGATGATTTTTATCTTATTTTCCTATTACTTCATGAGGAAATGATGCTAGAGTTTGTATCTAATTACCCCTGTCAGATCGTTTCTGTAAAAATGGAGGCCTCCGAAGCAAACCATGTATCTCCAAGTTACAGGACCACCTGGGGCAACTGTTAATTATATGCACTTCCATTAAAAAAAAAAAAAGGCAATTTCAGTTTGGTTTTCCCACTTCAGATTACAGAAGGGAAAAAATGGTTTTGTAAGTATTTCAGATAAAAATAAAGCAAGAATTGATTTTGCTTTTCATAGCTTTAAAAAAAAAAAGTATCTTGAAAAACAACCTATTGCCCACAGGGAGAAAGAGGCCTTATCTGATCATAATGGTGATTGGATTTTTTGTACATACTGACATTTGGTACAGGCCCTATCTTTGAATCCTTCTATTTCTAGCAGCATCGCAACGTTATTTGTAAGTGTTTATTGCGCTGTTAAAATAGAAAGACGTGAACACATGCAGTTTCCTTCTTAAAGGAAACCCACTGGAGTTGCGTCACTGCATTGGCCCTCAGAAACTGTTAAATTATGTCTTTGTTAGTACGGAGGGAAAGAGAAGCCTTCTTCCTTCACCATACTCTCACAGAACTCTTATCAAGCTTGCAGATGTCCACAGCTGCCAACTCTAGCTGTGAGAGGGGCAGCACTGGCAACAAAATAGAAGACAAAATAGCCTTTCAACAGAGTAGGCAGTGATATTCCATCCTTACCACGGATCGGCCACATAATCGGGTAAAAAAAAGTGCTGTGAGTCCATATGTCTTCTAGATTGCTTTTAATAATGATATCCCGTGACAGTGGGAAAGTGTTCATTCTCTTTAACTTGGATGGGAATCTTCACTTTGATAATATGTCACCATTTCTCAAAAATCTGCATACCGTATGACCTGGCAATTTTACTTCTATAACATTAAGAAATTTGTCATGAAATTCCCAAAGTATTACTCTATGAAAATATTAATCTCTATTTAGTTCTCAGAAGCCCAGTCTTAGGAACAATTACCTTTCCAACTAGGAGACCCAAGTTCAGAAGGGTAACATGATATAATAACTTATAGCTATTAAAATTATGATGTAAAAATACAATGAAATGAATATGCTCAGTATGTAAGAGCAGTTTACAAATAAGTATACAGTGTAGCGGTTTGGGGTGTGCGTCTGAAAATGGCTATTTATTTTAAAAAATTTGAAACTGTATGCATTAAATTCTTCATTACGTAAGCCTGAGTGTTAAATATACAGAGATTTACTCTTCTTCAATCCCGCAAAAATATTGACTTGAGAAGATGTACAAAATTGCATCAGTCACTTACCCCTAAGCTTTTTACCTCCTTCCAGCAAGCAATGTTTGATGGGTCCAAAGGAGGATGAACAATAGGACAACTGGGCCCCTGAGAGGAAGGTGAAGTGCACTCAGGAAGGCTCAGCTGGCCTGTAGAAACCTGGAACTCGCCTCTATCCTACCCCCCATCTGGGGAGAGAGTGATAGCAATCTAGTCATCTAAGCACTTTGCTCAGGGCCTTGGCATCTGACAGTTCTATCACCGGATAAAAGCATTTGGGGTTTATTATCTGTTTTTAAAGCAGATTCAGATGGAGACCCTACCTACTGACTGAAAAGTGTAATAAAAACTACAGGTCTGAGGCAATGCATAGATTGCATATACTCTGGCCTGTTAGTTCTGTTGGTCTTCATGTGTTTAAAATATCCTAGGCTATTCTGAATCTCGTCCTTCTCCTTGACATTTTCATCATTTATTTATTTCTGTTGGGAAAATGCATTTTTGAGTAGGCTATCATTCAAACAACCTAGATATTAAGTTTAGACAGAAGATTAAAGTAGAATTAGGCCACATCATTATGAAAAGTGCTCTTCTTCTTCTGCTACTTTTATTACCAGTGATCCTGCTGTGAAGGAGAAAGCATTTACTGATGATCATCTCCTATGATTCAGGTGCTTTATATAATTAAATTACACATTAAATAATTTAAATATATGTATTTCATACATTATTCTAAGCCACCGTTTAAGGACAGTGACCGACTCTTGTCTGAACCTTCAAAATCACAAGAAACTTGCCCAACTTCACACATCAGGAAAGTATGGAACTGCATTGAAATTCTGGCCTTCTTCAACTCCATGATCCCGCATTCCCCTGCTATGCTCCCTACCTGGATTTTTAGAAGAAAAAAAGAGAGACTCTTTCATGCTCTGCAAACGCTGGAATCACCACTTCTATCAGCACCAGCCAGAACAGGATCTTTAGGGCGCATTTTCAGTAATAAAATGCATCCCTCTAGCCAAGCTTCCTTCCAGACTTTTTAAAAAACAGTGGAAGGTCAATCACAGAGTGTCTGATGCCCAGGTGATTTGTGCTATCAGAGCACTCAGAGAGCCCCAAAGTTGCTCAAAATTCTCAGACATCCATCTCCACTTTCCCGGCATACATGTCATGTCCCAGTTGAGTTTATTTCTACCGTCTAGCCTCAGACTCTTTGCAATCAAGTTATTTTAGACAACTGATGATAAGGTAGCACTCAAGTCACTATTTTGGATGTTCTGAGGCCCTTATTTACTTTCTCTCTCAGTAGACTTTTTCGGGATCCTGTAGGGTTATACATAGAAATGAAAACCTAGGTTGAGTCTATTTTCACTGCACTTGACAAGCTCGCTGGACCGAAAGACCTCCAGCGTAGGTGGGAATAAACACGCTGAAATGTCTAAATTACTTAAACATATCTCCTCTCCATCAGAAGTGAGAGTTCTCACCAGGCCTGTTGAATGCCATTGGCCATTCTTGTTAGGGCCCCACTGGAAGGAAAGAGAACATAACATTTTTAAGAACAGATGAACAATCTCGTTGATATCATAGCTGCTCTCCCACACAGGTATTTTCTGTTATAGATTTGGTGGGGCAGAGGGAGAAGCAATAGAGACTAGGGTAGAGCCAAAGGGAAATATATTTATATTATATTTTTACATATACTCTATTACTTACATTGTAAATGAAATTGTGAAATGATTTAGTTGCTCTCCCAAAATACCAATAATACCACTTGCTACTTAAAGAATATTTAAAACTGTATGATACAAAATCAATAACAACAGTAACTAGCACCTATTAAGCATGTACTGTGCACAAGGCACACTGTGTTTCACACATACACACACATACTTATATGTATACAACTCTCCCAAGAGCCTAGTGAGTTCTCATTTTACAGGTCCGGTAACTAAGACTCAGAGAAGCTGTGAAATAAAACCATTCAAATACACCTGGTCAGGAAGTAGCATGGCCAAAATGATAAACACAGGTCTAATCTATGCACCATCTATCTTCCCTGATGGTATTCTGCCAGCTACCAGAATTTCTCAAGTTATGGCCTGATATTACCTACACTAAATTCACCCAAATTATGTTCAAGCATAATTCCTAGGCTCTACCTCTGACTTTCCAAATTAGAGTTCCTGAAAGGCAAGTCTCAAAGATCTACATTTTTAATGTGCTTCTTGGGTGACCTCTTAAAAATGTGAACATCAGAGAGCCAGGGTGGTTAACAGGCAGGGCCCTGACTGTGACAGTAACACAGTGGAAAGGCCATGGTAAGAGAAGTCAGATGACCTGGGTTTTAATCCCACCCTTTGAGTAACTAGTTCTGTGGCTTTGGACAAGTCCCTTCACTTTTCTGGGCCTGCTGATGATGGTAGATCAGACGCCTACTCTAACATTTCTTAAATATTTTAAGTAGATCCTCACAAAATAGGAAAGAGTTCTATGACTGTCTGTACTGATCAGTTGGCTTCTAAGTCCTCTGTGTAGGGCTGGCCATTGCATTTCAGGGAGATTTTTCCCTACGTGGAGCAGGGTCAAGGCCGGCCAGTGCCACTGCCACGGAACACTGCGACCCGGCAGCTAAATCACATGACTTCTCCTTCTGGGGACTCTGTGGCTCTTTCAGGCACAAATGAAGATAGGTGAATGATGGCTGTCATTCCAAATGTGCCAAGGTTGAGGTACAAAGGTAGTTTTTTGGTTTTTCTCTGACCAGCAGCATATTTTCATGGAAAACAAGCAATATTTCCTGTTTGAGAAATCAGGGGGATTTTAGAACTGACACCAACAGCTCCCTAATTTATTTTGGCAAAGAGGTAACTGTGTCCAGTCTCTGAAACTATTCCTGAAGATCCAACAGCATGCATTTCATTTGTGGCCCACACAACTGTATTGGCCTTTACAAGAGAAGCAAATATGTCCTCAGCGGCTGCTTTGTATTGGCAATTAACTGATCTGTGGGCAGAATCCGGTATCTGCATATGCAAATGCACATTTAGCAGCATGCCCTAGAATGCAGGGACACATTTCATTTTATAGGCATATTTTGGGAGCCTGCAAGAATATGTGGTCTTTGTTTTAATCGGCAGGGGCTTGTCCAGTGTTTTCCATACCAACATGTTTACTAAATGAGTGTTTGATCTTTCAGTCCCAAAATAAACAGCTAATGAATATTCATGCATATTGAATGCAGTCAGAGAAAAAGCCAAGAATAGAACATCAGAGTGCATACTCCTACTCCCCATCTGTAACCATTAGGAAAACAGGACTACATTGCCACTAGCTAGGCAAGGAGTCATTCATTCAACAAACAGCTATTAATTGCACATTATGTACAAGCCACTGAAATAAACAATAGAGGCTTTTTTTTTAATTTCAAAGAAGACAAATTACCTGAAAGAAGAGAATAATGATTTAAGAGTATTCATTCAACAAATATTTACTGAGTACATACTTCACATGAGACCATGATATAGGCACTAAAGCATCAAGCTATTAATTTTTTAAAAGTGATCAAAAGCATTTCCCTTACACAGTTTATGTTCAGGTTGAGGAAGACAAAGAACAAATGAGTATAAAATACACAGTATGACTGACGGTGGCAAGTACTACACAAAAAAATTAAAAAATAGAAAAGCAAATATGGGTGCCTATGAGAGGAAACTAATTTAACCCAGGAAATGAGGATAGTCTTAATAAAGAAGATAAAATGTGAATATAGAGTTGATGGGGATATGGAAGGGAGCCACATGGACAGAGGCTATTTGGGGTGCAAAGCCTCTGAGGAAGGTGAGCAAGCAGGAATTTAGGAGTACACAAGGGAGGCTAGTGTAGCTAATGTAGAGGGAACAAGCTGGAAGAAAAAAGTTCGAGATAAGAGGATGTTGGATCGTTTTTTTTGCTATAGAAATGATCATTTTTAATGCCATAGAAGATATAAAAAGTCTTTGACTTTGACTCTAATTAGATGGGAGGCCATCGGGGTTTGAGCAGAGGAATGACATGATCCAACTTGGATTTGAAAACAATGTCATTAGCCTATGAGCTCAAAGTAGACTGGCGGGGCAAGGACAGAAGAAGCAAGGCCAGTGGGGTGGTGCTGACTATCATCAGGTTAGGGAACAATGAAGGGTTGGATGGGGATAGAAATGGTGGAAATGATGAGAAATATCTGAATTGGGGATGTTTCGAATGCGGAGCGCATATGATTTCTTGAACCATCTAACGTTTCATTTTGAAATACAATACACGTGCAGAAAAGTGCATCAAATAGAAATGTAAAACTTACCAATGTAATATAATATAATACATGTAATATAAAGAAGACACCATGTATCCACCACCCAGAGTAAGAAATAAAACACGGACAGTGCTCCAGCTGATCCACTCTACAAGCTGGAAGAAAGACTAAGTACAAGCTCAGGAGATCTAAAAGAAACCCAGTCATACTTACAGAAGTGAAAAGGACGGAGACTGAAATAAAAATTTCACTAGGTAGGATGCACAGCAGAAGAGACACTACAAAATAAAAGATTAGTGAACTTTCCAAGATGGTGTCTTTATTTTTTTTATTTTTATTTTTTAAAATATTTTATTTATTTACTTGACAGAGAGAGATCACAAGTAGGCAGAGAGGCAGGCAGAGAGAGAGAGGAAAGCAGGCTCCCTGCTGAGTAGAGAGCCCGATTCGGGGCTCGATCCCAGGACCCTGAGATCATGACCTGAGCCGAAGGCAGAGGCTTAACCTACTGAGCCACCCAGGCGCCCCAAGATGGTGTCTTTAATGAAAAGGGATGGAACTACATTTTTTTAAAAGAATTTTATTTATTTATTTGACAGAGAGAGATCACAGTAGACAGAGAGGCAGGCAGAGAGAGAGAGGGAAGCAGGCTCCCTGCTGAGCAGAGAGCCCGATGCGGAACTCGATCCCAGGACCCTGAGATCATGACCTGAGCCGAAGGCAGTGGCTTAACCCACTGAGCCACCCAGGCGCCCTGGAACTACATTCTTAACATGACAGACATCTTCCAAGAGAAATAAAAGTTGTTCCTGAGGGTTCTGCCACTGCCAGAGGAAATATTCTCTTCATAGTAGAAAACACAGAGTCAGAGTGTTACTGGCTTACAAGGTGGATTGAGACTGTTCTTGTTCAGTCCTGGTATCCAATCACAGTGGCTACAAATTCTAGACAGCAAAAGACAATATTGGTAAAATATTTCTTAGAAAATTATGATCACCTAGATGGTATACTAGTTACAGGGTTTTGGCTACAGAGGAGTCCCCTTCCAAGACACCACCGGCTTGGAGCACCTGATCACTTGGTTAACTTCACAAGAACACATACAGTAGTAGGGATTGCTCTAATTAAAAATATGGAACAAAAGATCTTGTTCCAGGCTATTCTGTTCCATTGGCAGAGAAGAGTATCACAGTAGCTTGAGGGAAAGACCATGACAAAGATGCTTTTGCACAGAGTAACATAGCTTTCATTGGTGCCTGTATTTGTAGTCAGGGAGAGCTGTGTGAGACAATAGGGGATGAAGATCTAAGACATTTAATGGTATCAAACTGTACAGAGGCACCACTAATAATGAGACCTGCTTCTGGAAATCCTCTTAACACTATATTAAGGAGTTTAGATATTTTAGGTAAGAAATTCCCGGTTACTGAGAATTCAAAGGGCAAAAAGCTGCTGCCATGTTTTCTTAGAGTTAGTCAAGGGGATGGTACAGATAGACCTCATGTGAGATTGCACAAGGTATAAACCAAAGCCAAAACAAAAACAAAAAAATGGTGTATTAAAGTATTTCCTTCGGTGCTGGTAGAGCTCTGCTGCAGAAATTAACAAGGCATCTCTTGAATTTTTCCTTCAGGTACTGCATAGCCTTGGGATTAATGTCTTCAAGGATGCAGGTTCTAATTCCAACATAGGCCCAGCAAAGGCTGATTATCTTGACATAGGACATGACAGAGAAATTTACTGCACTTGAGAAAAAGATACCTTGAAGAATTTGGTCATTGTCTTCTCCATGCTGTCTTCAAGAGGGGGAGGATAGCAAGAGAGGAAAAAATGCACAACTAAAAGAATGATCCAGAAACTGCATCCCATTAGGCCTTACTTTATGACTAGATATGTGAGCACTCATGGGTGTATGGGCTCACGTGTAAGCAGGCATCCATGTGTGTATGTAATACACACTTACTCTACAGATGTATTTATGTTCTATGATACGTTATAGTCATGCTATTTGTTGGTTTATGAACATTCTGCCCTTCTCATTTGTTTTCTCCAACATTTAGGTAACCTCTCATTAGGAAATGCATTTAATCGTGTGAAAGATTAATGTTGAACTAAGCTTTTAAGGGCCCAATGCCAAGAGATAGTAATTCAATCTGGTACTGATCTCCTCACAAATAACAGAACTGAAAAACTTTTATATAGAACTAGATATCACATGAAACAGATTTGAATAAAATTACCATGATTGCTTTATGTTTATATTTAACTTGTATTTTTGTACAAACAAGATTGTATAAGGTATATTTAAAACTTTAGTGATTTAAGAGTCTTTCTTACTCTTCATGATTTTTTTTTAATTTCTTTTCAGCGTAACAGAGTTCATAGTTTTACACCACACCCAGTGCTCCATGCAATGCGTGCCCTCCACAATACCCACCACCTGGCTCCCCCAACCTCCCACCCCCCGCCCCTTCAAAACCCTCAGGTTGTTTTTCAGAGTCCATAGTCTCTCATGGTTCATCTCCCCCCCAATTTCCCTCTTCATGATTTTTTAGTGCAGACTTCTAAAGAAATATGTGAAAACAAATTACATTGTCTTTTTCTCATTAATCATTAAATAAAGTATGGCCTTCACAAAAACAGTTTCCAAATTATGTTAGAACAAACCCTGGAGAAAACTGGGTTGTAAGCCTACAATATGTGGAAAACGGTATGTAAGGAATTAGTAGGAAAACTCATGAAGTCCTAGTGATGTAATGTTTTGCTATCACCTAGCTGGTGAAAATGCTTCATAAAAACGTCTTCCTTCTCTCTGAGGATATGCCAGTGAGACACTGAAGCCAGCTCCCATGGGCTCCCCAGGACTGACTGAATGCATCTCTTCCCAGCTCTGCTGGCAGTGACATCAATAATGGCTTGAAATCACCCATGACAGAAGCATTACACCATGCAAACTGGCAACTGCCACTGATTAAGGCTTTTTTTTTTTTCCCTTTGAAAACTCAGTTATTAAGCATTTGCCCTTACAATATTTGGAGGACTATGAGCCTATATTGTGCATTGTAGGTATCAAGATGAAAGACATCCTAGATATGGTTCCCGGGGAGACAGAATCTGAGATGAAGATATCTGCGTAGGAAGTTGTCTCAGACCTGATTTTCATTTTCTGTACTCCGATGCCTTGCCATTTGGGGCCTGGCCAACACTAAGGGAGCTGCCCAATTTCTAGAGATAGTAACTACTCTGACTACAAGTGTGCTTTTAAAAGATTTTTTAAAAATTTTATTTGACAGAGAGGCAGGCAGATAGAGAGAGGGGGAAGCAGGCTCCCTGCTGAGCTGAGAGCCTGATGTAGGGCTCGATCCCAGGACCCTGAGATCATGACCTGAGCTGAAAACAGAGGCTCAACCCATTGAGCCACCCAGGCGTCCCTACAAGTGTGCTTTTTAAAGGCAAACCTAACAATTCAGAGTCTACACCCCCAACCACCTGTCCTCACCACCCCAGCGCCAGGTACCGGGAAAGTAAGGGCAGCCTCTGTAGCAGTGAGTAGACATTTTTTTTTACAAAGCTTGCCTCATTTGTCCCTTGGTTTGAAAATACCATGAACCCTTCTTGTTCATAGGACCTCCCTCTCCCACTGCCTCCTGACTGACCCCAGTGCCTCCCTGTGCTGCCCACCATTGTGTGGTGGGGTCCCTCTTCTTGAGAACTGAGTAACTATCTTCTCAGTGGCAATCATCTCCTTCACACCTAAATAATAATAAAACCTATAAAGACAGTAGTTCCTTGAAGAACGCTCTCAAGATCAACACATTTGAAGGGATAGAAATATTTAGTCCCGGGGTGCCTGGATGGCTCAGTGGGTTAGAGCCTCTGCCTTCGGCTCAGGTCCTGATCCCGGGGTCCTGGGATCGAGCCCCGCACCGGGCTCTCTGCTCAGCAGGGAGCCTGCTTCCCTTCCTCTCTCTCTGCCTGCCTCTCTGCCTACCTGTGATCTCTGTCAAATAAATAAATAAAATCTTAAAAAAAAGAGAAATATTTAGTCCCAAGAAAGGCCTCAGTCAACCCCACAGAAATGGGATGTTATTCTAAAGCATTCCCTTTGAGGCAAAGGGCCTGGCTTTCACAAGCCTGTGCTGATCAGGGTAGGGTGTGTCCAGATGGTAGACAGAGGGCTTGACCTCCCCTTGGAAGAAACTCCGGCTGCTAACATCAGCCACAGAGGGATTC
>PISX010035471.1:0-12878 GCA_004024625.1 Mellivora capensis
GCATTTCTACAGTCTTCACATTAATAACAGAAAACATTTTAGTTCCTTCCAAATTGCTCCTGCCTCTATCGACAATTATATGCTAACTATTACTCAACAGAACAGAGAGCAAAACTGACAGTACTGCAAACACAACTGCAATTTAAGGAGCCAAAGGGAAATATGCTGGCAAGCTAAATGCTCACCCAAAAAGAAGTTTGCCTTTTTTAAAATAATGGTTTGTGGCGGACACTGAAAAAAATAAGCAGACAAAAAAAAAAAAAGTACTCAAAGGTTTTGGTGCTTTCCCAGTTACCATGATGCTTTAGGGATAAACAGTGGTGTCTTTAAAGCAAAAGCTTCATACTCCTAGCTCATGCTGTTTAGTGTCATAAGGCTATTTATTGGGTGTCCAGATTTGCCTAGAGAGATTTGAAAGTAAAACAAAATTAACTGGAAGCTACCTGAAGCTGCCTCTGATCAGAAGTTGCACTTCAAACAAATTGGACTGAAAAAGTCCTTTCATGGCCTAGCACAGTAAGATAAGTTTTTGTGCTTTATTTACTCATGGTTCTTTTGAGTTGAGAAAAAATTTTTTTTCTTTTAATATTTTTAGATTAGAATCACAAGGGTCAAGTAATACACATATGAAGGCTTTCAAGAAAATGCTGGGTCTGTTCTAAAGAAGAGTCTGCTGATGGTAATTTGTTTGCTGCTGTGCGACTGAATGAGCTGGAACTGGCACTGGAAAGCCGGCCAGTTGTGGCAAGCTGGAAGAAGTAGTGTTCTGGTAAGATGACATATCCACAGACATCCCCATCTGCTGTGTGTAAGCAGCAGTACCAGCAGCTGACTGAAGGTTAGAGTTCTGGTTCATGTAAGCAGGGTTGGAAACAGTGTCTTGTCCACTGCTTAAATATGGAGTCTGTGCAGGCTGTGTTGTCACTGAGGAAGTGACATTTGGAGGCAGAGATCTCAGTGGACCAATCTGATCTGGTCCTATACTATAGCTTTGGGGAACAGTGACTTGGTGAATGCCTTGACCCATATAGTTTCCACCATGTGACTGAACTGGGTATGTCTGCAATGGAACCCCGGGTGATGAAGGGGGGTAATGTGCCGGATGATGGAGCTTTGAATAGACTGGATATACTGGTGCTTCATTCACCAACTTGTTATATAGTTCCAGGGCTTCCAAGACTTTTACATTCAATTCAGACAATTCTGAATGCTTCCTATCAATCTCCTCAAGTTTTTCATCTATCATTGGACCCATCTGTTGGCAGATATCTTCTAAATCCAAGAGGTCTTGGGAGTCTGGTTTTGAATCTGCTGGATCTATACTCTGGAGTACCTGCAGGGCTCTATCCATCTTATCCTCATCTATATAAACAGGCTCAGGCTCTGATTTCTTAATTTCCTCCTCCTCATCATCAATTACACTCAATTTGTCCACAGCTGCCTCAGACTCTATGTTTAAATTAGTTGTTACAAAATTAGATGGGAAGAGTCCTATTCCTCTGTGATTTTCTCCTTTCCACCAATTGGCATCACTGTCATCCAAAACAATAATAATTTCACCATGTTTAAAGGTGAGTTCATTGTCCTCAACGGCTTCAAAATCATATAAAGCTCTCACTTTCCTTGCAACTTTATTATTTAACTGAATTTCTGCACAGGGATATAAAGATTTTGTTTCTGCATGCTGCTGCTTCTGCTTTTGCAATGATAATTCAATAGCTTTAGCTATGTCTTCATCTTCTTTGTTTTTGTTCGATGATGTACCATTCTTGGCAGCAGCTGAGACAGTCTGAGAACCTGCTGGAGGAAAAGTAATTCCTTCTTCTTTCATAGATTTAATAGTTGCAGATATTAGACTAAACTGAGGATCCTTCTGAAATTCTTCTGACCACTCTACCATCAAAGACTTCAGTTTTTCACATACTTTAGGATGAGCCTTATTTTTTATCACAGCTCGTACTTCTGTTGCAAAATCACAGGAACATACTTCTAAATGAAATATCTTTCCACAGTTTGCCACACAAGGCCCAAGAAGAGTTAATGCCTGCAGAGCAACATGAGGAACCTTATGATTTACTCTCTTCATTATGGCTTTTAAGCAATCTTTTGCTCCATTAGGAGTGCTTCCAACTTTGTCACATATGTCCATGATAAGACTCCAATCTTCTGTAGTGTTGTACTCATTTGTGGCTTTTTCCACGTCCTGCTCGAAGGGGTTAGCGGTGAACAGAGGCATCTTGCCGTCCCCGAGCCCTAATCGCTGCGGTCTGGCTGTAGCGCGGCCGCTGTGTCAGGTTGGGTGACCCGCGGCCCCTTTGTGGCATTTTGTATTACTGTTCAAGATTTGCTGCTCCTGTCTTCCCTCCTGAAGTCAGACTTGCTCAGGTGACTTATTCTGGCCAATGAAGTGTGAGAAGTGAAATACATCACTTTCCGGTGGAGACTTTAAAACCAGTGCAAGCTTTGCCATGCTCTTGTACCCACTGTTCACCAAGGCAAACTGCAATTCTGGAATGGCTCCTCCGGCAGGCTGGGTCACCAACTGAGGGTCCCCAGCTGAGAAAGATGACAACACAAATGGACTAAACAGTAATCTTTGCTGGATTAGCTACTAAAAATTGGGAGTGTTTGTTACTGTATCAAACCTAATCTCTCTGAACCCTGATATGGCATTCTGATCTGATTTGTTCAGTTTTAACTTCCCAATGGACTCAAGCAGAGACTAGATAAAAGTGGTCTAAGATACAGTGGACATAATCTCTGTATTAGACTATGGACTCTGAAAAACCACCTGAGGGTTTTGAAGGGGCGGGGGCTGGGAGGTTGGGGGAGCCAGGTGGTGGGCATTATGGAGGGCACGCATTGCATGGAGCACTGGGTGTGTTGTAAAACTATGAATTCTGTTATGCTGAAAAGAAATGAAATTAAAATAAATTTAAAAAAAAATAGTAAGACTTGTCACTTCTTAAGGATTCCCTGCCAGTTTGGTGGGGGTGGTGGTAGTTTATTTACTCATCTCTCCTACTTCATGACCTACTTATTATGGCAGCACCAAAATTATTTTAAAGAACAGTCAATTTGTACAGGGGACTAAGACTTTTTTAGAAGACTTAGAATCCTAATTCAGTGTCAAAAATGGGAATAATCGGGGACGCCTGGGTGGCTCAGTTGCTTAAGCCGCTCCCCTCGGCTCAGGTCATGATCCCGGGGTCCTAGGATTGAGTCCCACCTCAGGCTCCTTGCTTGGCAGGGAGCCTGCTTCTCTCACTGCCTCTGCCTGCCTCTCTGCCTGCTTGTGTGTGCTCTCTGGCAAAAAAAATAAAAATAAAAAAATAAAAAAAAAATTAAAAAAAATAAAAAAAAAATGGGAATAATTGGACCAGATATTGTGACCCACCACCCTCCAGATACAATTCTCTAGAGAAACATAGAATTTAACCAGAAATGACATGGAGAAACCCTATCTCTCCTTAGCAAATGTCCCAATTTCATTTCTCATGAGACAGGGAGGTGTACAACAGAAAGCCAGAAAACCTTAGTGCAATTCACTTATTGTACTTCAATAAAATAAGTTAGCTCTTCCTAAGCAGCAATTTAATATAAAAATAATAGTAATGCTGATTCTGCTGTATACCTTATTAGACTTCCCTCCCTCCACTCCCCCTCAGAGGGATCCTTAGGGGCCTAATGTTTTCAGTATACACAGATAAGCATTCTCTCAGGCCCAGGCATGAATAGCATGAATCTCAGGCCCTAAGGCCCAGTTTATTTGGCTCAATATTAGAATGAATTTCCTCATTCCACTTCATCATGCTGGGGTCTAGGGGCTAAGACTAGAATGATAACATGCAGCCATTAACTGGTGCTGGCCAGGGAGAAGGCAACCTGAATAGGTAGAGTTTACTAACCCTGAATATATTCCTGGCTGCCCCACCCCCCCATTCCCCTATCTACTACTTTCCTTCTCCAGCAGGCAAGCACTTGTACATGAGCACCCCTGTATACATCCATTCATACGCATATACACACCACAATTTTTGATTCTGAAAATAATTTTATTATTTTACAGCTGTTCAGGAGAGTTCCTGGATTGCTATGACCAAGAATATGGTCACCACAGAACAAAGGATCACAGCAGATCAATCAGTCCACCGGTTTTCACTCTTCTTTGGATAGTAAGAACAGGCAGGGAACACATCATGTGCATAATGAGAAAATAACCAGCAGGAAAGGGTGGGGGAAGGGGAGGCAAGGAACAGGCATAAAAGGAATTCAGTCCTGGCTGCCATTCTCAGGCTTAGATTTAGAAATTTTGTCTTCTCTATATTCACCCTCCACTTTCCTCAGCTCTCTGTTACCACAGAGGGCAGATGACTACAGGCTGAGAAACTGGAATAACTGTCCCAAGTAGCAGAGTACCTGGGTACCACCAGAAGCCAGGCATGGTCATCAGACCAGTCAGATCGCCCCAGTGGCAGTCAGTGTCTCACCTGGGTCTAGCTCCAAGTATACCGCTTTAGGGCTCACATTCGAGGCACGCCCAGATGACACAGGAATGACAAGAAGCTGATTCCCACTGTCCATAGCCAGTTCTTCCTTTCAAAGAAGGGAAAGGCAGGGCCATTTACTACCTCAGTACACATGGGATAAAGGGCATACACAATAGGATCCTATCCTAATAGTCCAGGACCACAGCTCCAACTCCAGTTATGTCTGAACAGCCAGGGAAGGAGACGCTGTCCTACCCTCCTACCCCATGATCGGGCAGCTAAAACCCCTGAGGAGTTCTTCAGCTCAAGCTCACACCCTATTTTGCAAGAGACCTAACCAGCCATTCTATGAGTTACTGTTCCCCAGAATTTCTTTTATGGCAGGTCCACCTTCCCTCTGAAGCAGGAGGAAATGCAAGGTAAATGAAGCAAAGAAAGTATCAATGGAAATGATACTGGACTATAGATTATTAGGTTTATTAGAACCACCTTCTAAGCTGAGAGACATTCCTCAGCATTTTTTACAGGACCACAAAAAATCAGGGCCCTGCAAAATCTGAACAAATCCTGGGCTCAGCGACCAACTGTGTGGCCTCCTCAGATTACACAGAAGTGTTCAGGCCTGGGCAGTAGAAGCAAGCAGACTCGCCGGTCCCTGCAGCTCTGCCTTGCACTCACATCCACCTCTGTCTGTGCAGGCACTTTCTGTGGAGGGCTGGAGAGAGGACCTGTGAGTGGGAAGACTGTTCCACTACAAATGACGGTTTTGATTTTAGAGGAATTCCAAGTTCGGAGGGGAGAGGTCAAAAAGGTGAGAATTCAGTTTATAGATGGCCTGTGAAACACAGAATGAGCAGGATGTGAACCATCAGGAAGTAGATGGCGGCTAGCAGGGGCACTCGGGTCCGGGAATGACAGAGTGAACGCAGGACCCGCTTCCATCCAGCACCACTCCGGGTCTGAAAGAAAAATCTGAAAGTCAGAGAGTCTTATCCTACGGAGATATGTCCCTTTCCCTCCTTCAAACACTGGAGGAAAGAGGTATCCCAAGAGAAAGTCCCCTCAAGGTCACTTGGCCAGTTCCACTAGGTTCTGCCAACCTTCTATACCCTTCCTCTCTGAGATGCATCAGTGCCTGGACTTCCACCTTCCTTTTCCTTGGTCCCTTGCCCTCACGCAGCCAGTGCTTTGTGACAGTATAGTCTCCTCTCTTTATGTTTCTCCCCTTCTTACCCTTCGACAAGTGCTGCTCGTAAGATCTATTAGCAGTGCCTGCTCCTGAGTGCCGCAGGAGCCAATGATGGGAGACCGAGCAGAGTCCCAGTCACTGTGCTCCAACCTGTGTTGAAAAAGAAAAGAGTCATGGCTTGGTTCACAGCACAAGCAGCTGCTCAGGTGAAGCCTTCCCCGTCATCCCGCCATGTGATGTAGCCCAAGAGACTTGCAGCAAAGGCTGCTCCCACAGTTCCTGCCCCCACACAAGCAGGGTGCAGGCGGAATGGTTTCTTTCAGAAGCCGTAAAAGGTGAGGGTAACTACTAGGAATGGATGCCTATTACATAAGAGATGCTGGATTGGGTGCTGTGCATACATTTAACCCTCAGGTTTGACGGTGTTACTATCTTCAAAGTAAGGCTTAACAAGGTGAAATGTCTTGCCTGTGGTGGCGCAGAAAGTTAAAAGAGGTAGAACCAGAATTTAAAACCCAGGTTTGTCTCTAACCCTCATGTTCTTTTTTTCCAATATACTAGAGAAACATGCATTAAACTCTTTTTCATTTACTAAAGGCTGGTAGGCAAAGGCATCCAAGAAAGATTTTTGTGGGGTTCTTGGAATTAAACTGAATGGCAGCCTCTACTGTTGTCATCTTCATTTTTGGCTGACTTGTTTAAACTGGAACTTCTCCACTTAATGAAGAAGCTGCCCTATCCACTCAATGGTTCCTCACAAAAACACAAACTGTATCAAAGGGGCTGCACATCTGATCAAACATTTGCCTGTAGGAATGTACTTTTTAATTGTGCTAGGGAGGGTGGAACTCTTCATTCCTCCATATAAAGGAAGGGATGTCCATTAGCCTAACACTCCTGGCCTCTCTTTGCAGGTCACAGAGTTTTCTCCTGGAGAGAAAGAACACTTTAATCTGATTTCTGAGTCTGGAAGGAGAACTGAGGGAGCACAGTCTCGTTCCCTCCTGCCGGTTTCCCTCTGAGAGCCAGGCTGACCACACAGTAAACCTTCTGTGTCTGTTCCTCTGGATGGTAAGCTTTTGGGGGGGTAGCCATGATCAAGGACAGCACATCTGGCATGATGTGGGTCAGTATGTCAACTATACTATACCTAGCCTATAGGCTAGGCCAAGGACAAATTAAATGTCTATAAATATTGGTTAGAATATTTGGCTGCTTTTAAATAAGTTCACTGAGTTGCATATACACTACAGAGTCCATGTGACCGAAGCTCTAACACGAGAATGGCAGTATGGGGCCCAGGCAGGCAGCACGTAATTGGCTACCTACATTTGCATTCTGCACCAGGGCCAAAGAGGACACCACAGAGGGGCTAAGGCTGGATTAATGCAGCTTGTCTTGACCCCAAACACGCTGCAGCACTCATCTCAAAATGAGAATTAGATCCTAATGACTCCCAAGCCTGGTCCCTGAAATGTATACAGTGTAATCAGAATGGATCAGAAGCGAACAGAGGCTATCCCCCACAGCCCTTTACCGCCGGATCTGCTCCTCGGCCACAGAAAGGGCAGTCTCAGCAGCCACTCTTTGGTCTCGTTCTTCTTCTAGTAGCTTCCTCAGTTCGTTCATCTCCTGTTTAGTGTTGCACAGCTGCTGCTGGGCTTCAGAAAAACTTCAAAACGAAAGGACAAAAACAGCGTCAGTAGACGGCAGAATAGTTTCTGATACAAGGGATTCCAAGTCTTCCTAAGGTTATAAAGCAGAAAAATGTCTAGAAGTTTGTACAAACACAAAAAATAGAAAAAGGAAAAGATTTTAAAAAGGAACATTTTAAAAGCATAACTGTCAAAATAAGCTGCAGAAAATGCCTTAAGAGATTTTAGGGATTGACTGCATATCTTTCATTTGAATATCACAGGATTAATGGTGTGTGTGTGTGTGTCTGTGTGCTGATGTGTTGCTTTTGCTTTATATACTCTTCAACTTTACAAATTTATTAAATTGTTACTATTTAATCCTCACGTCAATCCTGTGAGGCTGATAAGAAGACATATTAAATCCACACACTGGGCTCCGGGTCCATCTAGACGGTGGCCTATTTCTGTACACACAGTGCACATGCCAAGGCTGTGGGCTGCTCCCCTACCTTAGCTGTGGCTCCCTCGGTTCTTCAGGATCACTCTTTCTGTGTGCTCCATTCTTTTCCTGGGGAGCTCCTGGAGCAACATCCATATTCAGTGGCCCCTAGGAGAATAAGTTTAGTCATTCGGTGATGAACGCATTTAAGAAACTGCGTGGGCAAAATGAGAACACACTGAACACCAGAGTGAATGAGACACCTCAGAGGGAGGAACAGTTCCCGTGTCATCCTCTTCAAATGCAGAGTCAGAAATGAGAATCTTCTGCTCTAGGAGATTAACCTCCAACCTAAAACTCTAGATTAGAATTGGTCCCCAGATTCTCATTTTTTAATCTCTCCTCTTAAAAGCTGAAAGGCTTACCACTTAAAAGCTTATCTGCTTTCTTCTGGCAGAGGCTCATGCTTTTCCCAGAAGCTGCTGTGATCCTTCCCTTGTTCGATTCCCCCTCCCAAACCACCTCCTTCCTTGGCCTATTCATCTCCATAATAATTCTCACTCCCAGTCTCCAGCTCTACCTCATCAACAGCCCCGCCTCTTTTGTTTCCCAGGGCCAAATCTTCCTACAGCTTTCTTATGTCATAAAGCAAAATCCACACTGTCTTAGCGTCAGAGTTCCAAAAGCCTCAGTCACCACTGTTTCCCACTTTTTGATTTCTCTCCCACCATTTCACTGATATTTTTCCTTCTCATCCCCCTTCACTCTTTGATTTTTCTAGGCCTATTCCCATCTCAGCAAATACTCTCCTCTTCTCTCTGACTTTCTTCCATCACACCTAATTAATCAGCCTACAGCACCAGCCTCTTCTGTGCTGCTCTTTATGTTTTACCATTGCGCTCAATCTCTTAACACCTTCCCCAGTCTCTCGCCGGCTTCTTGCTCACCGTTTGCAGCTCTTGGACATGCTTCTCCAAGACCGCGCAGTGATTAAAAAGCTCAGTATAGTGCTGCTGGTTCTCACGAAGACTCTGACTGGTATCACAGAGCTGAATTGAAAGGGTATTTTTCTCTTCGAGCAGTTGAGAGAACTGAAACAGAGGAAACAAGCAGTGCTTCAGAAGATGCTCCTGAATTTCAAACTTCTAATTGTTTTTAATATAAGACCTTTATTTCAATAATGGTAACACCAGCATTGTGTGTTCCTTCTAAGTGAGGAAACTCAGAAGTTCCAACCAAAAGGGAAAACAATTCTGGAGGAGTAGTAGGAAACTTTATTTGTGGTGCATAGTACACCGACTGGGAAACCAGAAAGCAGAACCCCACAAGCAACCCAAGGGCACAAACTATCCTAGGTATGTAAGAGGAGAAAGCATGGGTCCAAGATGAAGTTCCTAACAAAGGACTATCATCCTTAGAAGTCTATATGAGACAGAGCTGTCACCTAGAAATTTGTACAACCTTAGTCCTGGGCAGACTCTTCAATACTATAGAGTTACAAGTTACCAGGAAGGTAGAAAAAGAAACTGCAATATGTGGGTGGGGGAAGGGGAAACAGAAGAAACCCTAAATCGCTTGTGTATGTGTAAGAAACTACACTGGGTGCGGCACACACTCTCACAGGTGGAAATACTGTAATCACTCAAAACAGGACCTTCCTTTACTACCTGAGTAACATCAGGGTTTGTCACCTCCTGACTAAGCAGCCCAGGCCATCTCTCACCATGTTAAAAACAGAAGATTATTTTTTATATTGAGTGAAAAATTTACCCATTGTAGCTCCTACTCAGTGATTTGAATTCAGTCCTCTAATAACATCACTTGTCGGCTGTCAGGTTTCAAGTTCTAGTTATGATTAACATCTGGAAACATTAACCACCATAGAGATGTCTCTCCGAAGTACCTACTGCAGGACTGTATGCGTTATGTGAAGGGGAACTGGTGTAATTGGATGCATGTTCAATCTTTTTGTAAGTATTCTGGGTTAATATTTGTGTAAAAAAGTTGATGTAGGTGGCTGGAGGGGAAATGGGTGGGGATGGGGTAACTGGGTGATGTGCATTAAGGAGGGCACTGATGTAATGAACACTGGGTGTTCGATGCAACTAGTGATGAATCTCTAAATTCTACCTCCGAAACAAATAATATACTATACTTTCACTAACTTGAATTAAAAAAAATTTTTTTTAAAGTTGACTCAATGTTCAGAGAGAAGAAGATACATTTTTCTAGATACTCTGACTGACCGGGAAGGACATTTGATGTATACAGAAAACTAAAATAATGGGGCACCTGGGTGGCTCAGTGGGTTAAAGCCTCTGCCTTCAGCTCAGGTCATGATCCCAGGGTCCTGGGATCAAGCCCCTCAGCAGGGAGCCTGCTTCCTCCTCTCTCTCTCTGCCTTCCTCTCTGCCTATATGTGATCTTTGTCTATCAAATAAATAAATAAAATCTTAAAAAAAGAAAAAGAAAAAAAAGAAAACTAAAATAAGAAATCCCCATGGGGGGCACCTGGATGGCTCAGTGGGTTAAGCCTCTGCCTTCAGCTTGGGTCGTGATCTCGGGGTCCTGGGATCGAGCCCTGCATCGGGCTCTCTGCTCAGCGGGGAGCTGCTTCCCCTCCTCTCTCTGCCTGCCTCTCTGCCTACTTGTGATCTCTGTCTGTCAAATGAATAAATAAAATTTTTATTAAAAGAAGAAGAAGAAGAAGAAATCCCTCTGGGGATACCTGGCTGGCTCAGTGAGTTAAGCCTCTGCCTTAGACTTAGGTCATGATTCCAGGGTCCTGGGGCATTGGCTCCCTGCGCAGGGGGGAGTCTGTTTCTCCCTCTCCCTCTGCCCCTCCCTCATGCTCCTGCTCTCTCTTTCTCTCTCGCTTTCTCTCGCTAAAGTAAATAAATAAAAATTTTCAAGAAAAAAATAAATACACATGGGATAACAAAAATATTTGCACAGCCGAATAAAAAATCAGAATGAATAAACTTACCTCTGAAGAAAAATTGACAAAACAAATGACAAACGAAATCAAGAAATGAGCAGTGACCTGTCCAACATCATGTGGCTAACAGATGACAAAGCAGGGCTCAAGCATGGTTCTTGCTTCCAAGTCTAGAGCTCTACCTACTCCGAGATGGCATCCCAACTGAAGGTTCAGCAAGGGCAGTGAAGCAGGTTATGGGTTTTGGACAGGAGTATGAGCAGTTAGTAAAGAAAAGAATATAAATGTTTGAGAAGCAATACTAATCTTAAGATGGGTAAATGACAACTACTGGGTTCTGAGAGAGTAATATGATCTCCTAACAAACAAAAGTTAATTTTCCTGGCCACCAAATGGTACCAAAAAAACAAAAACAAACAACCCCAAAACAAAAGCCAAAAAACTCTCTTAGTATTGAAAATACAACACGATTTTGCTTTTACAAATCTAGAGGAGAAAGGATAGCTCTGTAAAGCTCATTGGAAGTAAAATCCCCTTAACTGGAGAAATCTAATTGCTTATAAGCCACCCTCACATAAGCCACCTTTTATACTGTTTGCATTACTCTGTTTAGGATTAGACAGATCCTAATAGTTTAGGTGTTGGCAAACAATGATCCAGGGTCTTCTACATTTTTTTGGAAACAAGGTTTTATTGGAATATGACCGCTCTATTTGTTTATGCACTGCCTACGGCTGCTTTTTTGACACAACCACAAAGCTGAAAGTAGTAATAGTGGGGGCATAGCCTATACACTGAAAATATTTACCATCGGGCCTTTAAGGGAGAGTTTGCTGACCTCTGTTCTAGCTCATGAACTGTTGTGCTTCATCATATCTACACTTAAAAACAGAATAGGAGGGACTAACCTAGACTGCATTATATCAATAGTCACTCCTCTTCCATTTTTAAGTTTTAGGTTACAAGTTTTTAAGTTTGCATTACATACAGACCTCCAACCATGCTGGCAGAAATATATATATATAGTCTGAGCATCCACAGAAAGAATTAGGGTGTGGTTTGGAGAGGAGCATTCTATGCTAATAGTCCATCTATAACAATCCCATTCTAAGGCCCAAGAAGCAATTCTCCTAATTAACTGGGACCTATTGCTCCATGAGGGGCTGCTATGTATACTAACATATGGCCAAGCTCATAGAAGGCAAATAATAGTTATTTGCTTGATGAATGAATGAATGAATGTACGACACTAGTGATAGAGACGCCTAAAGGAAGAACTCTTTCACACTCAGAATCACAGTGACCCAAAGTAGTATTCACATACTTTAAGTGATATATATATATATAGTATATCTCAAAAAAGCTGTTAAAGAAAACATAACTTTATGACCCAGAACCTAGTATATAAATACATATAATTAAAACTAAGTTTCCCAAAACTAGACTCTTTACTGTATATTACATAATTCCTACATATTTCTAATCTCTTTTATTTTGTTTTGTAAAAACATTACTTGCACTACTTGCAACAGTCCCAATCTGGAAAGACCCCGAAGTCCTTTAACAGCAGAATAGAGAAACTATGGTATATGCCTACAATGCAATGCTATATAGTATGAGAATGGAAAAAATCATACTATCTACAAAACCATGGATGAATCTCACAATATGAACTAACGTAAGACAGAAGATATGATTCCATGCATCTATAGTTCTAACAGTGTAGTAGTAAATAGAAAAGGACAAGAAGGACTTCTGGAGTTCTGGTATGTTCTGATTCTTGATCTAGGTGCTGGTTATACAGGTGCCTTCACTTTGTGAAAATATGCTGTGTATTTATAATTTGTATGCTTTTTATGTGTTTTACTTCAATAAAACATTTACATTAAAAGATTTTTAGTTTCTACCCACCCAAAATGACCTCCTCAACTACTAATAGCCCTAAATTTCAGGTTAAAAGAGATTAATTATTAAAAGACGAATGCCCAGGGCGCCTGGGTGGCTCAGTGGGTTAAGCCGCTGCCTTCGGCTCAGGTCATGATCTCAGGATCCTGGGATCGAGTCCCGCATCGGGCTCTCTGCTCAGCAGGGAGCCTGCTTCCTCCTCTCTCTCTGCCTACCTCTCTGTCTACTTGTGATCTCTCTCTGTCAAATAAATAAATAAAATCTTTAAAAAAAAAAAAAA
>PISX010035472.1:0-12876 GCA_004024625.1 Mellivora capensis
CCCTCCCTTCGAAACTGTTGCTTTCCTTGCTTTTCTCCTTCAGGGCCACTCCTTGCCCATCTCCAGTCCCTGCTGCCCCTCTGCATGGGCCCTAAATCTGGGGGTGCCCCAGCCCCCTTCTGCTACTTGTAGGAACCCAGTCTCCCCAGGGGCTCTCATCTACTCACACGGCTTTATCTATCATCTGTGTGCTGACCACCTTCACACGCATAGCTCCGGCACTGACCGTCCCTCCGACGTGCAGACGCGCTTTTCCACCTGCTCATTCAGCATCTGCCGTTGAATCTCTGAGGCGTCTCAAACATAACCTGTCCAAAAAGAACCTTTGCTTTCCGCTTTGAATCCATTCCTCCTCCTCCTCCTTATAGGCCCTTTGTGTCTCGGGCAGTAGCACCTGCATCGACCAGTGGTTCAAATACCCAAACAGGTATCCCTGGGTACTTTTTCCTGTCACACCGGATGGTGAGTCCTACTAGCTCCTGCTCCTGAACACACCCCCACACTGACCACTTACCAGGCTCCTCTGCTGCTACCTTCTCACCTGCACCATTGCGGGCCCCCAACACTCACACCTAACCCTCCCCACTGCTTCACACAGCGCCAGAGCAAACATCCCCAACGCAAACGGGTCCCACTGTGTGCCCCCTGCTTAAACACCAGAGCAAAACCCTGATACCTGACCATGATTGGCAGACTAGGCTCCCCCCGGGAAGACCCCGAGATGGAAAAGAGCGTGCAGGAAATTTACCAGGGACTACACTCGGGTACATGCCTGTGGGGACAGAGAAGGAAGCAGGACTGATGCGGGGTAAGGGTGAGCCTCGATACAGTTGGAGCCAGTCCCACAGGATCTCTGAGGTAGGGGTGGCCCTTCAGAGCTGTCCCGGGAAGGTGGTCAAGCCTTATACTCCCACGTCAACCAGTCACGGCAGCTGTGGGCTATCTCCCCCTGTCACCCTTCCATGGACCAGACAGCTCTCTTGAGCTGACCACAGTTCCTAGAGAGGGTCTCAGCTGAGATTTTCTTGCCACTGGCAGAAGAGGGCAGCCCAGCATCCCCTCCACACAGCCCACGAGACCTGTGCGATCTGCCCTCCTCACCCCCAAGGCATCTCCCACCACTCCCTACACCAGCCATACCGACCATCAGTTAGCCCCTAAGACATGCCATGCTTGAGATCTTTGCTGCTTCTTCTGTGCCTCAGTTTCCCCATCTGCAAAATGGAGACAATAGCCACCCCTGTCTCAGAAGGGGCTTGAGAGGAGTCAGTGAGTCGGTGTCCGTAAGGAGCAGTGCCTGGCCCATGGAAGCGATATATAATCAGAAGTGACAATGACGGTGGTGACAGCGACGACAACAGCAGCAGTGGAGGAAACTCTCTTCCCACTTCCCCGCTAACCCTCCTACAATGCACAGGGCAGCCTCCCCAGCCACCGCAGAGAATTGTCCAGCCCAAAATGTCGGTGGTGCCAAGGCTGACAAGTCCTGGTCGATACGTTTCTTTTCCGTCTCCCCCACTTGCGAAGGTCTTATGCTCCCTTAGACCCACCACACTGACACCCTGTAGATGCTCAGTACGCGTACGCTGCCTGACAGCTCCTGTATGTACCCAGCATGTCGCAGGCGGGCAAAACTGTTCGCTGTGGAAATACGCGATACGTTCAGTGACTTCAGAACTGTATGATCTTGATGAGTCATTTCCCCTCTCCGAGCTTCCATCTGCAATTTGCTCATTTGTGAAATTCATTCCTGGGCCAGTGTTTAATTTACCAAGAGCTCACGGACTCCCTCCCGGTCCACTCTTCAGAACTGTTTGGGGGATAACGAGCTCCACAGATTCACCCTTTGGGACCAGCTAACATGCCGCCTCCCCTGTGAACTCCTCCTTGATTCTTCACCTCCCAGCATTCCCCGCCCCAACTAAAAACCTTGCCTCTTTCAGGTTCCCCAAGCCTCATGTTCACACCCCACGGTAGTGTCGTTGGCTTGAAACGCTGGTTTAGTGCTGGGGCCCCATCAAATCTCCCACCCCCAGCTTTTATAAAAATAGTTTGTAATGGCTCCTTTACAATCTTGAAATGAAATTCATGGACAGTATAACGTACCTAGACACATCATTTGAAAATAAATCAACATAATGTCCTAACTGTAATAGAAAAGTAAAATGAAGATCATTTATAATAAAATATGTATTTCAATATGTAAATGCCCAGGTTTGACTACACTGGAAGACATAGCGGAGAATCAGAGCCTTGTCCCCACACGCTGGATCACCAGGAGGGCCTCAGTCTCAAACACAGCCTGACACTCAGGGGTTGCATCTGGAACTCAAAACACCATGATGAGCGTTGCCATTGGAACTGTGATCTTCCAAAAATGATGAATAACTCCTGGTAATGTTTCCAACAGAACAAAGTACAATCTCCCTTCAATTTACACAGTGGTTGTATTCCTGGAAAATTCAGTGTATATTAAATCCATGACACAAATGCTCTGTGTTTACAGACAAGACAAAGTAAGGTCCTAGCCCCTGATAATTATAGACAGGTTTTTCACCTCCATGAATGTCAACCAGGATCTTGGAAAGTCACGCAGGATATGGAGCGATTCTTCATTGGGCAGGGCTATCCCATTGTCGTGGTACTTTCAGCAGCCTTTGCCCTTCCCAGTCAATGCAGGAGCATCTCCTACAGTAAGGGTGACCATTGAAGATGTCCCTACTTGTTCCTAAAACTCTCCCTAAAGGCTGGCGCTGTCCCCATGGAGAATTTTTTTTTAACATTTTATTTATTTGTCAGAGAGCGAGAGCACAAGTAGAGGAAGCAGCAGGCAGAGGCCGAGGGAGAAGCAGTTTCCTTGCTGAGCAGAGAGCCCCAAGTGGGACTCCATCCCAGGATCCTGGGATCATGACCTGAGCCGAAGGCAGACGCTTAACCACCCAGGCGTCCCCCACTGCGGAGAATTCCTGTTCTAGTTTCTCTGTCTCTTTCACCTGACTGTTAGCCACCAGAGGTCAGATGAACGTGTTCCTCTCAGAACGTAGAAGAAGCTGGGGACGTGGTGGGTGTTTATTAAATACTGACCACAGTCTCACTCCCCGCCCCCTCAGCCTCCTGTGGTTACCCCCAAACACCACTTACACCCAGGTTCTGTTTCATGTACTACTGCTACCTAGCAAACCACCCCCAGATGGCCAGAAGTAGCAGGGATTTCTTATTGCCCCTGATTCTGGGTGGAGAGGAAGGGGGCAGAGTTCCTATGAGGTTTTCCAGAGTCTTGTTCATGTGGCTACAGTCAGCTAGAAGGTCTCCTCTGCTGGGAGGTCAAAGGACCCTACCCACATATCGAGCAGGTGGTGCTAGCTGTCGGCCAGGGAGACTCCCCTCTCCTCCCCCGACTTCTCACTCTGCAGTAGCTAGATTGGCTTCCTTGCGTGACATCTGCCGATAGTCCCCCAAGATGGCAAAGCGGCAAGCTTCCTGAGGCCTGCCCCAGACACCCTCTGCTGCATTCTGTAGGTCAAAGCAGGTCACAGTCCATGCTGGGGCTGGGGAAACAGATTCTTCTATGGGTGGGAGTTGTGGTAAAGGGGTATGTGCACAGGGGCGCCTGGGTGGCTCAGTGGGCTAAAGCCTCTGCCTTCGGCTCAAGTCATGATCTCAAGGTCCTGGGATCGAGCCCCGCATCCAGCAAGGGGTGTGTGCACAGGGATGGAAGGGATTAGTGTACATTAAGCAATCCTCCACTTGGGGTCTGTTAGAAGGGGGATAGTCCCAAATGAAGGCACCAGCCAAACCAAGTGATAAAATGGGGACGCGGAGGAGCTCTACCGGCGTGACAGAGTGGCAGAGGGATGATGGTGACGAGTCCTCTGGAAACACCAGGGCACGCCCCAAGCCGATGGTGCCACCTCGGGAGTGGAGCTGGCAGACACACAGGCCAGGAGGCAGGCGAGACCCCCCTTAGCATCTCTAGTTCCACCACCAACCTTGTATTTTTCCACAAGACTGCATAATTCACCAAAGATGCAATGACTTAGGGCAGAACATAAACAGTGTGTGTCACATGCCCGCGGGGCTCTATAAGTCAGGCTTGTCTCCGGGGGTAATTAAAACACCCTCTGAAAACAGTACGCCGTATGCCCCTGTGCCTGCTGAACCCTCGGTGCAGCCGGGGCTCCTCAGGACAGAGGAGAAGGCGGGGGAGGAGGACTCCAGCAGCCATCCTCAGAGAACTCTCTCCAACAAGCCTCGCCACAAGAACACCCAAGTGCAGCAGCTAGAGGGAGTTCAGTGCCAGCAAGGGCCCTTCTCAACCCAGGGGCCACTGTTAGACCACAGCCCGGAGTGTCCTTTACCCGTGGATGGCAGAGAAGAGATGGAGGGAAGCCTGGCTGGGGCAGAGACAGGATAAGGGTGAGACGGCCTGCCAGCGACGGTCTGTGTCTGAGTGAGGTGCGGACTGGGGAGACCTCACTTTCTGCAGAAGCAAGAGGAGAGACCATGGAGTCTGGAAGACCTACTCGGCATCAGACGCTGCGCAAGACGCTTCATGCCCATTTTCATCCAACCTGTCTCCATGTTACAGATCCGGAAGCTGAGTGTCAAAGGCAGGACATGCTATACTCAAAAGCACAAAGTTGCCACATGGAGGAGCAGGGACCACGCTCTCTGGGCTTCAAAGTCCATGGGGGTTCTCTAGGAGGAGAGTAGGAGGCAGAGGTGTCTAGACAGCGGAGGAGAGACAATGCTCTCATGAAGCGAAGAAACACAGGAAGGCCAGTCACAGAAAAGGGGCAAGTCCTATTCTACATGTCTCCAAAGGCCAGCACCCAGCCAGAGAATAGATTCCAGTTTGAGATAAGAAAGAACTTTCTAACAGACAGAATTGTCCCACTCTGAAATGTATGGGCCCTATGAGGAGGTAGTAAGTTCCCCGTCACTATAAGCATGTAAGCACAGGCTGGATGCTCACCACAGGAAATTCTATAGAAAAGTCAGACCTGATCTCTCCAGTTTCACAAAGCCCGAGTTTCCCTGGGAGTGGCTGGGCTGAGTGCCTCTCAGCTACAGGGACAGAGCTGGGGTACAGGAAGCTTGGTAACTAATGGAGGGGCCCTGCTCCCCACTTTCTGTCTCCTCTGGCCTCCCCAGAGCCGCAGGACGTCCTCTTCTCATCTGCTGCTCTCCCAGCAGAGTTACTGGCTGGGAGAGGAGAGGGATCAGGAGGCCTCCAGCCCTCCCCTCCGCATGTTGAATGGCAACAAGTTAACCCCCTGACCCTTAATCAAAGGCTCCGAGCACAGTGGCTGGATGAATGCGGCCCTTTCTCCAGCTCCAGTGACTGGGCAGCAAGTGCACGTGGTGGCAAGAGGTAGAAGGAACAGAGACAGAGATGGACGAGAGGGAATAGCCCTAGGAAACCAGAGCTTCAGGCACCTGGGAGGCCCCCAGCCCGGCTGAGGGAGGCTTGGCCTTGGTATTAGTGGGGAAGTGGGCCACTGAGGCCATAGCATCACTGCTCCCTAAGCACAGCCTCATGCTGGGGTTGGGGTGGTACATGGGGCCATCTTGAGATTGTGGGGAGCCTCCTGTCCACATCACCCAGGTTCCCTCTGGAAGCCACAAGCCCTAAATGTGGAGGAAGGTGGCACACTCAACCCACACTCAACCCCCAAGATCCTTCCCATCTTTGGTATTTAACTGTGCCATGTAAGGGAATGTCCAGAACAGGGTGTGCTAGGAGCCCTACCAGCCCTTCTTCCTCTGCTCCCTTCTCGCAGAAGAACTCGGAGGTGGCAGGGGTTCTGGGCCCTAAATTTCCCTGTTGGGAGGTGTGGGAAGCTCTGGTCTGGGAAGTGCAGTCTGATGGAAGAGATGCAGACCCTACCCTACAAAAGCTTCCAATGTTGGAGACGGAGTTGTGGGGTCAACAACCAAGTCTGAGGGAGGAAGACAAACACAGAAATGGACACCCAAAGGCTCACACAGTGAGAAGGTCCTCTGCCCTCTGCCCCACTGGTTGAAGGAAGGGCTAAAATCAATCCTGGGGCCACCCCTGAGGAGGAGGTAAGCTTAAAAGTGGCTTTTCTTCCTCCAGACACTGCCTCAGAAGGCATTTCCCAGAGCACAGAAGTGCCAGTGTGTACAGTTGTGGGAGCCAAGAAGCAGCAGCTTATTAATTTAATCCTTAAGCAAATTTACAAAATTGTCAGTGGATTTGCAGGAAGCCAAGGGAAGTGGCTTCTAGGGGAGCTGGCAGCTGCCGTGGGGGGAGCGGCCAGGGAGGGAGGAGGCAGGGGCCCTTTCCTAGCACCTCCTGGTGGGGCCCCTGCTTCTCTGCACTGCCCCAGTCTCTTCTTTAGGAAACAGAACCCCAACATTGGTCAGCCAGGAACAACTTCAGCCGCTGATAAGAGTCATTCTAACATACAGAGTGTTTCCAGCATGCTGGACACTGAACACACATTAACTCATTTTCTCTCTCTCTCCCTCTCTCTCTCTTTTTAAAATTTCTTTCAGCTTTATTGAGGCATAACTGACAAAACTGATCATATCACCTTCATAAATGAGGCAGGTGCTATTACTGTCCCCATTTCATGAATGGGAAAACTGAGGCACAGAAAGCTTAAGTCACTTATGGCCCAAGGTCACATGGCTTATAAGTGGTAGAGATAGGACAGGACCCAAGCCAGGAAGCGTGGCCCTGGAAATGGGTGCCCTTAAACTCTTGGCTCTTCTACCTCCCCTCTGTCTCCTGCCTCTCTCTTTCTCCTCCTTTTGGCTTCTGTCAGAAAGGGGAGAGGCCAGGGAAGCCCAGGCTCCTTCTCCCATCCCCCTGGGCCTGGGGACCAACTACCTCCCATGCTGTCTTCAGGAACAGCACCTAGTGACATCTGGCTGTCCCCCAGCCTCGAAGCACCTCTGCCACTCAGGGTCAGGGTCAAGGCATCTTGCACACCTCCCTGTCCTCCTCCCACCCTACCATTTCTCAGGCCGCTTCCATCCCAAGAGGTGGAACCTATGAGAACCCCGGCAGCCCTTCCAGACGGAAGCTTCCGGAGAACATGGACTTGTGGCCCACGCCCTCCCCACGGGCCAGCTCAGTCCCTGAGGAAGACACAGCCTCTCTGATGGGGGTCCCAGGAGTCTTACAGCAACTCCCCTGTTCGCTTACTAAGGCCCGTGACCGGCAGCCTTCTAGTTTGAAGAGAAGATCTCTCTGAGCCAGGCCGAGACAGCCCCAGCTGACAGAATGTCAGTCCCCACGGAGGGTCCAGCCAGTTAGCCTGGCAAGCGAGTTCCCTGATGAAGGGCCAATAGGAAAAGAGAAAAGGCCTGACCAGCCAGCAGCCCCACCCCCACCACGGACCCGGGTCTAGCTCCAGCGCCTCCGTCCAACAGATCCCTCATTAGCATCTTAATGTGAGGCGCATATGCAAGGAGGCATCTGAGAAAATCCCCAGCATTTAAATTCATTAACAGTCGCTGGAAGTCTTCAGTGCGGAGGTGGAATTATCGCTAAACTGCTTTTAACTTCCCAGCTGTGCATTAAACGGCAGAGGAGCCTGGTTCTAAGGGTTTGGGGAGCTGGAGGGGTACTGCTGTCTGGGAGCCCAAGCTTAAGCCCAGGGACACCCAGGCTTCTGGCCGCAGGGCTGTGTTTTCTAGATTCTGTTCAACATCCTAATGATGAGTGAAAAATTCAATCAACCAGCTGGCTTGTCCACTTAGGAACAAACAGCCGCCTCGACTGATATTGATGTGGGCTGCGCGGCTCGGGTTAAGTTGTGTGACCCTGCTTCTCTCTGCTCAGCATCTGATGGATGGTGGAGGGAATGTCTCTCCTCTCCCGGGCGCGGCCCCCCTCTGCCTGGTCGGACCCTGCTCTCCAGGGAGCGTTTCTGATGCCCTCCTCTCCAGGGCTGGGTTTGGTCCATCCTGTCTGTCTCCATCACCCCGTGCACGCACTGTCCCCACGCATAGCCCACAGTGCCAGCCATGACCTTGCTGAGATCTGTCTCCTCCCTGTGCCTGGAGGGCATCATTCAGCCTCTGTGTATCCAGAGCCCAGCCAGCACCTGGCACAAAAGATACGCTACCCGAAGATTCACTGAATTAATTAATTGATCGATTAAATGTTCCTCTTTGCCGGCAGTGGCCATCACAATGCCTGACTCACTGTAGTTTCTCAATAAATATTTGCTGAATAAATGTTGAATGACAGATAAGTGGTAGCTGCAGGGATAGGGTGAAGGCAAGGAGGTTAGGATTCAGGAATTCAATGCTTTATTCAACAAATGTTAATTGAGTAACGAATCACCATGGCTGCGGTTAATATTTATATTGGGTTTCCTATCTGCAGAGCACAAGTTAACTCATTTAATATTAATAACAACCCTGTGCAGAGGATTCAAATACTATCCTCATTTTACAGATGTGAAAACTGAGGCTGTCTAAGCACCATGTCCAAGGCCATGTGACCCAGGAGGAACCCAGGAGTGGGTACTTGAACCTGGCAGGGGCATGGAGCTCAGGCAGTGCTGTCCAATCCAAGTATAAGATGAGCTGTGTTTGCAATTTTAAATTTGCTAGGAATCCCATTCCAAAAAGTAAAAATAAGTTGATGCCACCAATTTTGACAAGATCTTTTACTTGACCCATCATAGCCCAAATTTTATCCTATATCCTATATCCTATCCAAATTTTATCCTATCCTATCCTATATCCTATCCAAATTTTATCAATATAAAACAAAGTATTAACAAGATACTCCACATTCTTGTTTTCATTCTAAGCTGAATTTCAAAATCCCGAGTGCATTTGACAGTCACTGCAGTTCCCAGTGTGGACTCGCAACATCGCCAAGGGCTCCTTGGCCATGCGCGGCAAGCAGCGGCCATGGTGGATGGCGCTGAGCCAGTCTGGTTCTTAACCACGGTGCACGACTACCTCCACACATCTGGCATCTGACACAGGGTTGCACACTGAGGACACAAAGATGAACCAGACACAGTTCCTTCAAGGAGTCCACGGCTTGTTGGGGAAGATACATGGGACCTGACAACACACTGTGGTGCGCGGTGATAAGGTAAGATGTGTCAAGATGTGTTAAGAGCCTAGTGCTGTAGAACTATACAGAAGGAGCCCCTGCCTGAGCCTTGGGGCGGGGGGGGGGGGTGCTTCGGTCAGGGCAAGTTTCTGGAAACCAGAGACCTGAAGTTTGAATTGAGGTCAGCCAGGTAAAGAGGCAGGGAGGAGCTCTTGCAAAGGCCCAGCAGAGGGAGGGTGGACAGCAGATTTAGGAGCCTGGAGGCAGTTCATGCAGAAGAGTAGAGTCAGGAGTCGGAAGTCGGGGTGCAGGGGAGTGTAGAAAGCTGAGGCTGGAGAGGTGGAAAGGGCCAGAACACACCAGGCTACCGGTAAGGCACCCTGAGAGGGTTTGGACTAGACCCTGAGGAACACAGGGAGACACTGAAGGACAAGAAATGAGGGCGTGCTGGGATCAGATGTGCATTTCAGAAGCGGGCCTCCAGGGGTTTAGCCCTGGAGCCTGGAGGCTGCGGCCAAGGCCTGGGTGACAGAGCAGAGGCCGTCCCCAGCCCGGAGAGGAGGTACGAAGTGAAGTCAGCAGGACTCGGTGGATGCGTTGGTGGAGACTGACAGGAAAATCTGCCTCCTGGGCTTCCACTGGGACAGCTGGGTGGATGATGGGGCCATTCCGCGAGGAGGGAGCAGAAAGCAGGTCTGGAGAAGAGGATGCCAAGCTTAGCTTCTGTCCTGTCGAGTTTCAGGTAATGGGTGGCTGGGCCTTAGGACAGCTTAGGAGAGAAGGCAGAACTGGGGGGTTCGGACTGGGGACTTCAAGGGACAGGTACTCACTGGGGACAGGTGGCTTCTCTGGAGCCTGCCTGTTTTGGAAGACGAGGCACACACAGGATGTGACCGCAAGTTCTCCTGTGGTTACACGCAGTTAAGCACAAGTAGGAAAATGTCCTGACAATTCAGGGCCAAGAAGACGTCATTAATAAGGAAATAACAAGTCACCTGTGTTTCCTCATTGACTCTGTGTTAACAGCTTTGGGGAGTAGACAGGTGGAGGCCCAGAGAGGTTCAATGATCTGTCCTGGGACACACAGCCAGTTAGGGGTCAAGCTGAAGAAAGAATCCAGGTCTCCTGACTCTACCTCCAGGGTCCTTCCATCCACCCATTTATCTGTTCAGCCGCTCCTCACTGAGTACCCACTGCATGCAATGCACTGGGCACTGGTGATGCATGGCTGAGTTCTGACATACTCATCCAGGACAATTTCAAGATGAAGAGGAGGCAGAAAGGAAGAAAAGGGGCAATGAGAGGAACAGGATCTGGTGCTGGGAGCAAGGCACGCAAGGCAGTGAGGAGGGGGCTGCTGTGAGTGGCAAATCCAGGCTGGGGAGAGGCGGGGGGCACTGGTGAGATGAAGGGATTGAGCCCCTTGCACAGCCCCGGCTCACAGATGCCTTGTCTCTCCAGGGCCTCCATGCACGGTTCTGCTCCGTGCCTCTCCCTGTGGCTCCTGCTTGGGACGAGGCAGGGAGAACAAGGTCTTGTAACCCCAGCTTGGAAGCAGGAGAGCTGACCTTGAGAGCTGGCTCAGTCTGAGCTCATGGTGTGGTCTTGCCTCTGTGTCCTCCTCAGTGCAGCCTGGATCTGCCTTTCCCTGTTCCAAGAGAGCCTTGGAGTCACCTCATAGCTTGTCAATCACACAGGTGCCTGAGCCCCCGCTTGGGGAATCAGTCCTTCCAAGAATGGGGATCAGCCAAGTTTGGGAAGCTGTGTGACCTCTACAGACCTCTTCAGCCCTGGCCTTCCCAGAGCCTCTGGGAACACAAGGAGCAAAAGAGGAGCCCAGGAGGCTGTCAGACCCAAGTCTTAAAACCCATGGTCTTCCTCAGCCTCCCACCTTGTCCTCATGGTACCATTTACAGACGAGAAGACTCAGGAGCACAGCTGGCCTGACCTTGACACTCAAGGTCAAAACATATCACCCTAGTTTGCCCAATTTTGGTGGACCAGATGCCCTTCCATGTTTGTCAGATGTCAAAAATAAAACAGGATACCCAGTTAATTTGGAATTTCAACCACAAATAATTTGTGTGGTAGAAGTATGTGTCATTCGGCATGGGCCCAACAATCTGATAAAAGCCTCTTCCACAGGGCGCCTGGGGGGCTCAGTGGGTTAAAGCCTCTGCCTTCGGCTCAGGTCATGATCCCAGGGTCCTAGGGTCGAGCCCCTCATTGGGCTCTCTGCTCGGCAGGGAGCCTGCTCTCTCTCTGTCTCTGCCTGCCTCTCTGCCTACTTGTGATCTCTGTCTGTCAAATAAATAAAATCTTAAAAAAAAAAAAAAAAGCCTCTTCCAGCCTCTGGGCTTCTGAAAGCAGGAGGGGCCTTCCCCTGGAACTCTCTGCTGCTGCCTCTGCGAGGGGAACAGGAGGACGACTTCAGGTGGAAAGACCGGGAGATCATCTATGAAGGAAGACCAGGGCATCAGCTTCGAGCAGCCTGGAGCACTAGCCACTAGTGACAATCATCTCAAACCACTGCACGGCCCCCCAAACCACCAGCTCCTGGCCCCACAGGCCCCAGCAGCAAAGCAGGACTCCCCACTCTTCAGGGAGAAAGAGGTGGGCATGAGATCAGATGGTTAGGACAAGGCTGCCAGGTTATAGACTGGAAGGACCTGTAATTGGTTATACCTTAAGGGGCTCCTGCCTTGGGTGGTCCAACCCGAAATGATGGGCCACAAGGCAGGACCTCTTGACCTGCTGCAGGCCCAGGCCTGAGAAGGAGTTCAAGATCGTCATCCACAGACAACTATGTAAATCCCTTCCATCCTATAGCCCATCCCTAAACACATGCCTATGAGCAGGTACATGTGTACACACGCGTGCGTGCACGAACACACATGGACTAATATTCCCAGCACTGCCCAGCTCCCTGCTCTCCCAAGTGCCAAGAAAAACACCTCACTGTTTGGAGACTGAAACCTGATATGCGGGGCGTCGGGGTGCCTCAGTCAGTTAGGTTAGCCATTAAGCAGTTAAGCATCTGCTTCCTCTCAGGTCATGATCCCAGGGTCCTGACACTGAGCCTGTGTCTGGGTTCCCTGCTCAGCAGGGAGGCTGCTTCTCCCTCTCCCTCTGCCCCTCCCCGCCACTCATTCCCACTCTTTCTCTCTCTCTCTCTCTAATAAATAAATGAATAAAATCTTAAAAAAAAAAAAAAAAGGAAGGAAGGAAGGAAGAAACCTGATCTGCAAAGAGGCTTCCAGCCCCACCCACAGCCCCCAAAGCTATCACCTCAGAGCCACCGGCTAGTTCGCTGTGAGGGTAACAAGGGCCCTGCACTCCCAGAAGGTTGGCACAGCCATTCCGGAACATTAGCGTCCTATCAGGAGCTACGTTCCACTCCAAACACAGACAACAGCCCAGAAGAAGGACTGGCCGGGTAGGGGCTGGCCTGGGATGGGACAAGAAGCAAGAAGAAAACCTACTCTGGAAGCCCTTTTTTTTTTTTTTAAAGATTTTATTTATTTATTTGATAGAGAGATCACAAGTAGGCAGAGAGAGAGAGGGGGAAAGCAGGCTCCCCGCTGAGCAGAGAGCCAGATATGGGGCTTGATCCCAGGACCCTGGGATCATGACCTGAGCGAAAGGCAGAGGCTTTAACCACTGAGCCATCCAGGTGCCCCTGGAAACCCTTTATTAAACTCTAAGTCACTTCATGTGCAGCGGGAGCCCAAGAGAGGGGTAAAGGTGTGGAAGGAAGATTTGAAATTGAAAAAAAAAAAAAAAAAGTGACAGACTAGGGAAATGTGAGAGTGAGAGAGACACCT
>PISX010035473.1:0-12792 GCA_004024625.1 Mellivora capensis
GTTACTTGTGAAGAAAGAATGGGTCATGTGGGTATGGGAAAAGTGGACCTTGGCACTCTCTCTCTCATATGATACCATAATATTTGTGAAATGGAAAACAAATATAAAAATAAAATTTAGTGTGATGGACATAATTATGGGTTCATGCATGTTTAATATCAGTGAAAACCAGGAAGTGACTAATTTAGGCTAGCTCTAGAGCAAAGAAACAGTTCACATTACTGGGGTCAACAGATACTCATGAAGTTCATATACATCCTTGTGTGTGTTACCTTCCATAATATGTTACCAAGTTATATCTTCATTAACGTTTTCATGGAGACATGATAGAGGGTTTGTGAGTTTTTCCCACAGCAGAATTTCTGACATTGCCATTTAGGTACTGTTTACCCCAAGGTCTCCCAGTGAGCAGCTGCTGGAAACCTCTTCCTCTCCCCTCTCCACAGAGCACTGACAGCCCATGCTCCTTTGTCTTTGGCATCCACCTTTCTGGTCCTATGAATCTCATGCAGCCCTCTCTTGTCCAAAGCTTCTGCACGTCACACACGGTCTTTCTACCGCAGTGTCATTTGAGAGTTCAAGTAACCTAGCCCCTCGTCTGCTTGTCCCGTGATGAAAAGCTGTACCTGGAATTCTGGCCACTGAAACTCTTGACGTCATTATGCACTGTATCTGCAAAACATCGTACTAGGTGCTGTGGGGACCAGATGAGTCAGACACACTCCCATCTTCAGAGGCTTCATTTCTAAGAGAGGGGGAAGAGACAGACCAAAAGTGTGCTAACGTTGTGTAAATGTAGAAATAGAAGTATGTAAAGAAGACATTGCCCCCACGGGGATATGGTTACGGCAAGGACGGAAGAAGACTGATGGCAACATTAATTTGTTTTGTTTGATTCTGGTTGACACACAATGTTCCATTAATTTCAGGTATACAACATAGTGGTTCAACTTCTGTACCTGACTTTACTCACTCTAAGTGTATCTACAATGTCACCATGCAATGCTATTAAAATATCATTGACTATATTTCCTATGCTATGCCTTTTATTCCTGTGACTGACTTACTGCGTAACAGAAAGCCTGTGTCTCCCACTGCCCTTCACCCGTTTTGCCCATCTTCCACACCTCTTCCATCTGGCAACCATCAGTCTGTTCTCTGTATTTATAGGTCTGATTCTGTTTTTTGTTTGTTTATTCAGTTGCCTTTTTTAGACTCCACATGAGTAAAATCATGTGGTGTTTGTCTTTCTCAGTCTGACTTATTTCACTTAGCGTAATGCCCTCTAGGCCCAACCACGTTATCACAAAACACAGTCTCATTGTTTTTTAAGGCTGCTCATATTCTCTTGTATATATAACACACCTTCCTCATCCACTTGTCTCCTGGTGGACCCTTGGGTTGCCTCCATATCTTGGCTATTGCTACAATAAACATAGGGGTACATATATCTTTTTGAATTAGTGTTTTCATTTTGTTTGGCTTAATACCCAGTAGTAAAATTACTGGGTCATCTGGTGTTTCTGTTTTTAATTTTTTGAAGACTCTCGATACTGTTCTGCACAGTGGCTGCACCAGTTTACATTCTACCAACAATGCAGGAGGTTCCCCTTTCTCTACATGCTTACCAACACTTGCTATTTCTTCTTTTTTTATTTTAGCTGTTCTGACAGTGTAAGGTGGTATCTCATTGTGGTTTTGATTTGCATTCCCCTGATGATGAATGATGTTGAGCATCTTTTTATGTGTTTGTGGGCCATCTGTATGTCTTCTTTGGAAAAATGGCTCTTCGGGTCCTCTGACCTTTTTTTTTTTTTTTTTTTAATTTCTTTTCAGTGTACCAGAATTCATTGTTTTTGCACCACACCCAGTGCTCCATGCAATACGTGCCCTCCCCAATACCCACCACCTGGCTCCCCCAACCTCCCACCCCCCGCCCCTTCAAAACCCTCGGGTTGTTTTTCAGAGTCCATAGTCTCTCATGGTTCACCTCCCCTTCCCATTTCCCTCCACTCCCTTCTCCTCTCCATCTCCCCATGTCCTCTATGTTATTTGTTATGCTCCGCAAATAAGTGAAACCATATGATAATTGACTCTCTCTGCTTGACTTATTTCACTCAGCATCATCTCTTCCAGTCCCGTCCATGTTGCTATTATGCCTCCATCAGAAAGGATGAATACTCTGCCCATTTTTTAATCTGGTTGTTTGTTTTTTTGATGTCAAGTTTGTAAGTTCTTTATACATTCTGGATATTAATGCTTTATCAAATATATAATTTGCAAGTATCTTTTCCCAGTTAGTGGGTTGGCCTTTTGTTGATGGTTTGCTTCACTGTGCGAAAGCTTTTTATTTTGATGTATTCCCAATAGTTTACTTTTGCTTTTGTTTCCCTTGCCTCAGGAGACATATCTAGAGAAATGTTGCTACAGCTGATGTCAGAGAAATTAATGCCTATGCTCTGTTCTAGGATTTTTATGGTTTCAGGTTTCACATTTAGGTCTTTCATCCATTTTGAGCTTATTTTTTTTAAAGGTTTTATTTATTTATTTCACAGAGAGAGAGAGATCACAAGTAGACAGGGAGGCAGGCAGAGAGAGGAGGAAGCAGGCTCTCCGTGGAGCAGAGAGCCTGATGCGGGGCTCGATCCCAGGACCCTGGGATCATGACCTGAGCGGAAGGCAGAGGCTTTAACCCACTGAGCCACCCAGGCGCCCTGAGCTTATTTTTTTTGTATGATGTTAGGAAGCGGTCCAGTTTTCCCAACACCATTTGTTAAAGAGACTGTCTTTTTCCCCTTTATATTCTCTTGCCTCATTTGTCATACAGTAATTGACCATATAGGCATAGGTTTAATTTGGGGCTCTCTGTCCTGTTCCGTAAATCTGTGTGTCTGTTTTTGTGCCAGTACCATACTGGCTTTTTGTTTGTTTTTTAGTATCATACAGTTTAGATTACTGTGGCTTTGTAACGTATCTTGAAATCCAGAAGTACTTGCTTTCCTTTCTCAAGATTGCTTTGGATATTTGGGGTCTTTTTTGGTACTATATAAATTTTAGGATTATTTGTTCTAGTTCTGTGAGAAGTATTACTGGTATTTTGGTAAAGATTGCATTAAATCTTTCTCTGGGTAGACATTTTAATAATATTTGTTCTTCCAATCTGTGAGCATGGAATATCTTTCCATTTGTTTGTGTCATCTTCAATTTCTTTCATCAGTGTTTCATAGTTTTCAGAGCACACGTCTGTTACCTCCTTGGGTAAGTTTATTTCTAAGTATTTTTATTCTTTGGTGCAATTGTAAATGGAATCGTTTTCTAAATTTCTCTTTCTCCTTTTTTATTATATTGGTGTATAGACGTATTATTAATTTCTGGATATTAATTTTGTATCCTGTGGCTTTACTGAGTTCATTTATAAGGTCTAGTACTTTTTTTGGTGGAAAATTTAGGATTTTCTAAATACAGTATCATATAATCTGCAAATAGTGACAGTTTAACTTCTTTATGGATCTTTTTATTTTGTTGTTGTTGTTGTTGTCTGATTGCTCTGGCTATGACAGCCAGTACTATGTTGAATAAAAGTAATGAGAGTGGACATCTTGTCTTGTGTCTGAGCTTAGAGGAAAAGTTCCTGGTTTTTCACCATTGAGTAGGATGTTAGTGGGGGTTTTGATATATGGTCCTCATTATGTTGAGGTATATTCCCTCTAAGTCCCCTTCGTTGAGAGTTTTTATCATGAACGATGTTGAATTTTGCTGGGTGCTTTTTAGCTATTGAGATGATGATATGATTTTTTATCAGAGAAGATGATATTTTAAGTACTCATTTTAAAAGAGCAAGTAATGCTTTTTCTAGGCCCTGAAGGAGGAGCTAAGTGGTTTAGCTCCAGAGAATACATTTTTAAAACCAGAGAAATGTTTTTATTTTGATGTATTTTAATCTGGTTGTTTGTTTTTTTGATGTCAAGTTTGTAAGTTCTTTATACATTCTGGATATTAATGCTTTATCAAATATATAATTTGCTTCAGTATTGCTAGAGAAGAGAAGTCTTGGGGAGTAGAAGGAAATGAACTTTTCCCTTTGCCTATCTGTTGTTGATATTTGGCTGTTAATATGAATATAAATAAATTGCTTAGATCACATGTTTTTGAAGAAAAACATGAATTCAGTTTTTAAATTCAGTTATTCTAACCACAGAATTTATAAAGCACAAAAGTAGCTCTGTATAATATTACTGAAAAATAAATACATGTGAAAAATCATTGGGTTAAGATAAAATTATTGCTTTCACTATCTGCAGATGAGTGGCAACTGAGTGATCCAATCTCTCTAATTTTTATTTATCTTTAGAATAGTTGCTAAGTTAATAATCAAGCTCTAAAACCTTAAAGACAAAGTGCTTCTCAGCAATCAGCTTAACTCTCTGGTGTGCCCTCTGGTCAGTGACGGAGAAGGGCAAAGTGATGACCACAGTCCATCCATACACCTTTGATACTTCTCTCATTAACCCAGCAACTGATTAACGTGGCAACAGTACTGTGAGGTGGTATTCTCCTAATTTTCCTGTAACAGGAAACATTCCTAATGAACTTCACGACCAGTTCATAAAATACCATCAAATTAAGAAGATACTGAAAATAGGAAGTAATTAACACCATAGAACTAGCAATTTTTTTTCAAAAGGTGTTTGCAAATTCAAACAAAGAAGCAGTTTATCCAAGTAATCCATCCTGAAATGAAAACGAAGCAAACCGTGGGGCTCGATCCCAGGACCCCGGGACCATGACCTGAGCCGAAGGCAGAGGCTTTAACCCACTGAGCCACCCAGGTGCCCCGTGATCTATTTTATATTTTAAATGTAATTTAGTTCACCACACACTGAGTCCTTATCTCTCATACCTAGTGTTCCCTTTGAACTTAAAAAAATAACACAGCCGTGCAGGGATTTAAAGAAGAGAACATTTGAGCTGAGACCTGAATGAGAGGAAGGAACTAGCATGCAAAGATGTTCAGCAAGAATTCTGGGTTCAGGAATCGGCCACTGTGGCCGGTGGGCATGGACACCAGGGACACTCCTAAATGGTCAGGTCACAGGGGCAGGTAGACAGTGAAAGTAATTGCACATTGTGGGCAGAAATCTGGATGTGGTACAGTGCCATCCCCTGTTCGCGCCTCCCGCCAGCCTGTCTTTATGTTCGATGAGTGCAGAGACCTCTGCTCCGTCTATCACCGATGCTTCACACTGTGCCTGGCACAAAGGAGACACTAAATAAATGTTTGTTGGATCAGATGATAGATGAACAACCTGTTTTGTTTAACTTGACACTTCCATATGTAATTCCTATTCAGTGTGCTCTGAAAACTACGGTAGCGTATATATTTCATAGCCTAGGATCAAGCTCAATTTAAGCAGGATTTGGGTCACTAACACTAATAAGAAAGCCCTCTATGAGTAAATGTAAAATTCAGGTGGGGGCCCAATTATGCGCCCGCTTTTAGATAAATCTATCTCAGCATTGATTATGATGTTTCTCTTCTCACTTAGAACTGTAATGGGCTTTGCCCATTATCCTGATCATTAGCGAGCAAGCATTTCATAAGATGAAAGAGAGCGGTAATAGTTGAAAATTGTTCTTGCCTGTTTTATTCGCTCTAATTCTATACTTAATTGGGGAAGCTAATGCTTGCTTTCAGTTTTCTATTCATAATTGTTGCCTCGTGAAAGCAGTGTGGTTTTGACACTTCTCGTAAGCAGCACTGACTTTATACTCGGCATTCGTTTAAGCAACTCTGCCTGTTGCTGCATGAATAGGTTCTACGTGTTGTCTCCAAATTTACCTCTGAACTCCGGCTTTTGAGATTAATTTCCAAGTGTTTTTCCACAGAAGCTCTTGTTGAAATTACCATACAGACTGATGTCAGTGAAACACATTGAAAGATTATGGCTGGATGAGACTCTGAATAAGCCATTCCCAGATAATTTCCTCAAATATCTTCGGGCTAAAAGCATTTTATTTGTAGAAATAAAAGGGAGCTAATATTTAATCATGAAGGGTAAGATGGAAGGTTTTGGAAGAATGGAAGGGTCATAAGTGAGCAGAAAATTGTAGTTAATTTTCCCACTTGAAGAGATTCCAACCCTGAATCATCAGAATGCCTTGGAGAATATTTTTTTAAAAGGAGAGAGTGAGAGAGATTTGGAGACTCCACGAAGGAAATTCTGATTTAGCTGATGTATTAGTCACAGCTCTCCAAAAAACAACCAAATGAATGTGTGTTATATATAGAGAAAGAGATTTATTTTAAGGAATTGTCTCACATGATTATGGAGCCCAGCAAAGCCAAAATGTGCAGGCTGGACGGGCGGGCTGAAGACCCAGGGGAGAGACATGTTGCAGTTCATTTTCAGAATGTGTCTGCTCCCAGAAGTCCCTCTTCACTGACAGGGGTCAGTCTTTGTTCTACTAAGGCCTTCAACTGATTGGACAAGGCCCACTCATGTACAACAGAAATAAGCTGCTTTATTCAAAGTCCATTGATTTAAATGTTAATGTTATTCAAAAAACACCCTCACAGAAACAGCCAGAAGAATTTTTGATGGATTATCTGGCAGCCGTGGCCCAGCCAAGCTCACACATAAGAGGAACCATCACGAATCTGCCCCATGTCCACTTGGCATCTACGTGCATCCCTAAGTCATATTTAATCTTCGACTAAAGATAAAAACAAGCTCACATCTGTGCCTAACACGACACAGCTATCCTGCACACCGCTGCAAACAGCGAACACTTTCCCAAGAAATACTGCTAATTGCTTGAGTGATGTCTGCTCTTCTCCTTGCTGTCCTGTGGTTGAGACACTATGGTGTAAAGTGAGTAATACTGAAATGCTATGATAAGAAATCTGTATATTTTATGTGATAGGATAGGATAGGAGAGGACAGAAAATAAAGATTGTATATATTAATATAAGCACAGACACAAATATATTCATAACAAAATAAGGAAAGTGCTCCTGACAGCTCCTTGTTTCTCTGACTGGCCATCTGGTCACAGCTGGTATCTTTCCTCAACCCACACCTCAGCTGGTCCTGGTTCTTTACCTGGGGCAGTGAGGGCGGTGACCCAGACCTCCATTCCTGAGACATAGATATGTGGGTATTGTGTGATACACCCATTCAGGTTTTATAGGAGCTTCTAACTGAAGCCAGATTTCTTCTTGACTTAAATGCTGCTTCCAATATAGTAAGAAGGAAGTGCCATTAAAGGCAGAAAACAGTAAACAGATTGGATTATTCCATTTTTCATCTCTTTCCAGGTTGGAATCCCTCAGTGGCCAGAACAGAACATTTCTTTGAAATCTCTAATTTTAGCAACAAATGCATGCAAAACTTCCATAAATTTTATTTGCTTTAAATAATAGTGGTTTTTAAATACTTTCTATGGAGTAAAATGAACACTTCAGGGATCATATGCTGCTCTTCTCATCTCATGCTCTAAGTAATTCTGGTTTCACTGGAAACTCCCATATAAACAATGCGCTCAGAAGGCTACAGTTAAGATCTAACTACTTAGCAGTGGGATTTAAGCAGACAGCAACCAGCTCACTTCTTGGATAGAGTTGTGGTCCACCCTGCTCCCACTTAAAATTCCAGCCTTGAACGTTACCTAATCCTGTGCCCAAAAAGCAGTTATGCTTACATTATTTTCTGTGTCATACTTTTATTTTAACTCAGTGCTGTTGTTGGCTCAGATGATTAATTAACCAACACTCCAACTTAGAGAAGAACAGAACTTGGTACCCTAACACTAATCTCTAGGAAATGAATGTCATCTTCTCAGTAATGAATGAGTTGGACCAGTGATGTAGTTGTCTTTGGCAAAAACTGTATGCTTCAACTGATGATGCATGCCCCTGGTATGAGGAATGACAAAACCCTCACCCCTCGCATAAAAATATCCCGGAAGCCATCCATTATTTTTGATAGGTCAAACACATCCTATTCAGAGGGAGGGAAAATCTATCATCTAATATTAATTGTACCCCTGAAATCCATGAGCCATTTATAATAATGGTAGGTCTTAGGTTTTTCTGGTCTTAGAATTCTAAGCAAATGAATTAACACATTAAATTAAGACATTTAAGGTGGAGTATAAGAAATAAGAAAAGCCCTATTTTTCTCTGGGTCCATTAAAATGTGTATTAATTTTTTAGGCCTTTCATTCAATGACATTTAATATAGATTTAATATATAAATGTTATTAATTTTGCAAATGAATCACATGGCTCCTAAAATAATAAAACCTTAGTTAATATTAATAATTGTTTTCTCTCCTCCTGCTTATAATTGATGTGAAACAGCAAATAACTAGCTTAATTTGCACTTTAAAAATGTATATTTTGAATGGAAAATGTGTGATAACAGAGAAAATGTACTCAAACTTGGAAATGAGTTTAAACCTAAGACTTCTGAAGGCCAAATGAACATTCTTTATAAAATAATATATAGTCCACTTTCTAGAAACTTTGTAAGTTTAATGTGTGAATCAATTATGAAATATCTTCATCAGTTTCTAAGTATAAAGTACTTTATTCATTGGAATATAAAAGAAAAATCCTTGCTTGATTACCACCATCTTTGTCACATAATATATAATACTTTGATTTGACATTTTGAGCATAATTTTAGAAGATACGTGGTTGTTCAGTACAATATTCTTTGAAAACAAGGTGGAGAAAAATTAGAGCCTTCAGGACCTGAAGAGTGAAAAAAGGGGAAAGCAGATGATACTGGGAAAAAAGGGTGGGGGGATACATGCATATTCTTGGAATAGGAGTTTGCCACACAGAATGTTTCAAGGAAAGCCCAGTGTCAGAGTATGATACATTTTATGTCCTCACAATAGTCTTGGCTGAAGAATTGTACCGATGGTATTTTACAGATAGGAAGCATTGGGGTTGCGTAATTTGTCCACCATGGCTCAGTCACAGCTGTACACAGTCCTGGTGTTCTGTGTCTCAGTCATTTATTTGGATGAAGGAGTTTGCTTTCAATTCAGTTGCCTAAACAAAATTATACGAAGATTATGTCATCTTAGAGTGACCACACTGACAGAGAAAACAAAACAAAAGCAAAAAACCCTTAGGTAAGGGGCACCTGGGTGGCTCAGTGGGTTAAAGCCTCTGCTTTCGGCTCAGTTCATGATCCCAGGGTCCTGGAATCGAGCCCCACATCGGGCTCTCTGCTGCACGGAGAGCCTGCTTCCTCCTCTCTCTCCCTGCCTGCCTCTCTTGCCTACTTGTACTTTCTGTCTGTCAAATAAATAAATAAAATCCTTAAAAAAAAAACAACCGTTAGGTGATTCCTTTCCTGAGTAAAATAAGGTAAATAATGTAACATAGAAACAGAAGTCTGTATTTCTCCATCTGATTTTAGGGACAAAGGAAAAAAATGAGGCTCACTAAACCCTGTCTATTCTGAAGGTGGGCACTTTGGAAATAGCATGAATGTGTTTTAGAATTGTTAATATTGTTTAAATTGATATACCATTGGTTTTTTTTTTTTAATATTTTATTTATTTGTCAGAGAGAGAGAGCACAGGCAGGGGCAGGGCAGAGGGAGGAAGAAGGAAACTCCCCCCTGAGCAGGGAGCCCAATGCAGGGCTCGATCCCAGGACCCTGAGCAGAAGGCAGAGGCTTAACCAGCTGAGCCCCTCAGGTGCCCCGATGTATCACTATTTTTAATGCACCAGAAAACAATGCATTCACTGATGTTCTCATAAGGAAAGTTTTTTTTTTTTTAATTCTCTATCTTAGTAAGTTTCCTTATAAGGATTTTTTGATATTTGGTATATGATTTTTTTTTCCTATTAGTCATTTAAAGATTTGGAACTTTGAATAACTGTATTGGTTCTTCTTGTGACTATATATATGTGTGTGTGTGTGTGTGTGTGTGTGTGTGACTATATATAACTGCATTGGTTCTTCTTGTGACTATATATATGTGTGTGTGACTATATATATATAAAATAGTAATAATATGAATGATCTCTTAGCTAAAAAAAGACAATATTCTGTTTTGTCTGTGTGGCAGCATTTATGATCTCTGTATTGATTATTTGCCACAGATTCTTTGAGTCTGTGCTTTTGTCACCAAAATCCTGGCTACAACAAAAGAGAGAAAAGAAGGAAGGAAGGAAAGCAAAGAGGGAGGGATGGAGGGAGGGGAAAAAAGAGAAGAAAAAAGAAAGAAAAAAATTAAAGAGGGTTCCTCTTCGTCACTCAGCCAGAATGTTGAATATGCTACAGGCTGTCTATCCTCAGAAATGTGATGACACTTCATTAAAGTGAGGTTCGCAGCCAAAGCTCTGATTTTCAAAATAAAATATAAACTTGAGATGAATCTGTGATCCAGCTTACCAGACTTAGCCCCTGGCTTGAGTCACCACCAAACTGGCTGGCTGATAGCAGCACGTACGATGGCAAACCGGATGGGCTTGCCATTTTGAGGGTCCACACTGTCGAGTATGGGCTGTATCCAAGTAGGTGCACCCGTACTGCCTGTCATCCCAGCCAACGTACGAGTCTTGTCACGGGAGAGTGTGCAGAGACAAGTTGCAAGTTTGTCTGCTACTAATTCTTACATAAGAGAGAGAAGGCACGTATGGAGAATTATGACTTACATGTGATCAGAAAAGTCTCGAAGTGGATGAGACCGGACTGAGAGTGGGAGGAAGATGGCAGAGAAGGGCTAACCACTGTGTGAAGGCGGGGAGGCGGGAAGGCAATGTGTGCGTCCGGAGAGCCGGAGTGAAGATGAAGCTCGCTGCCAGTTACAGGTGGGAAAGCAGGAGGCCCTGGTCTGCGGGACAGCAGTGGCCAGACTGAAGATTCTTGAGAGGTAGATGAATGCAAACCTAGCACAATAGAAAACGAAGGGTTTTCATTAGAAAAGTCACATAAGCTGAATTTAAAAAAAAAAAATGAACAAGGCAACGGTAGAAATCTTAGGCAGAAAGCAGTAAGAAAAGGCACTCCAAGCCGAGAAATAAAATTAAAACTGTAGGAGAGAAATGCTGGAAAGCCAGAGTCAAGTGGTGGCAGAAGAAATGGGGAGGAAATTGAAAAAAAAAAAAATGGAAACAGGGATTTGAGAAGACCTGTGAGGCATCTGTGTACAACAAGAATCAGCGTGTTTGGGGGCGCCTGGGTGGCTCAGTGGGTTAAGACTCTGCCTTTGGCTCAGGTCATGATCCCAGGGTCCTGGGATCTAGCCCCGCGTCGGGCTCTCTGCTCAGCGGGGAGCCTGCATCGCCCCCCTCCCCCCCGCCTGCCTCTCTGCCTACTTGTGATCACTCTCTCTGTCAAATAAATAAAATCTTTAAAAAAAAAAAAAAAAGAATCTGTGTTTGTTGCTGTCCTCTAGGGACAAGGCACCGCTAAGTGCTGGGAAATCAGTATTCAAATAAGATGTAGACCAGGGCCCCGTGGACTGTGGAGTGTGGTGGAGAAGGCAGCCCATGTGTGTTAGTAGTGGTCCTAACGTGCCCGGCCCTTCCACATGTCCACAAGTCAGGGCACTCCAGGCGGAAGGCGGAGAGCAGCACACAGACACCCCTTATTCCCTTGTGTTTTGCTCAACTGCTGTTCATCCACAGTGAGGTTTGTTTGTTTTTTCTTTACAAATTAACGGTTGATGGCAACTCTACAACCAGCAAGTTTATTAGTTCTTTTTCCAGCGGCATGTGCTCACTTTCTACCTATGCATTATATTTTGGTAATTCTTGCAATACTTCAGACTTTTTTTTTTTACTGTATTTATTATGGATCTGTGATCAGTGACTTTTGGTGTTACTCTAGTAATTGTTTTGGGGTACCACAAACCACACCCATATAAGACTCCAGACTAATATGTAAACCCTGTGTTCCAGCTGCTCCACCAACCCACCCTTAGCCCATTTCTCTCCCTTTCATTGGGTCTCCCTAGTCCCTGAGACACAACAGTATTGAATATGGACCAGTTAATAACCCTACAATAGCCTCTAAGTGTTCAAGTGAAAGGAAGAATGGCACATCTCTCACTTTCAACATAAGCTAGAAATGATTGAGCTCAGTGAGGAAGGCACGTTGATAGTGGAGAGTGTCCAAAAATGAGGCCTCTTGTGCCAAATAGCCAAGTTGTGAACGCAAAGAGAAGGTTCTTGAAAGAAATTAAAGGTGCCACTCCAGTGAATGCACAAATGATAAGAGAACGAAACAACAGCCTTAGGGAGCCTGGGTGGCTCCGTCAGTTGAGCATCCGACTCTTGATTTTGACTCGCATCATGATGTCACGGTCGGAAGATGGAGCCCTCTGTCGGGCTCTGCGCTCAGCATGGAGTCTGCTTCAGATTCTCTCTCTCCTGCCCCTCCCTACATCCACTTTCTCTCTCTCTAAAAGAAAAAAAGGAAAGGAGGGAGGAAGAAAGGAATGAAGCAAGTCAAACAGCCTTATTGCAGTATGGAGAAAGGAAAGTTCTGGTGGTCTGGATAGAAGATCAAACCGGCCACAATGTTCCCTTAAACCAAACCCTAATCCAGAACAAGACTCTGCCTCTCTTCAGTTTTGTGAAGGCTGAGAGAGAAGAAGCTGCAGAAGGAGAGTGTGAAGTGAGCAGAGATTGCGCATGAGGTTTAAGGAAAGAAGCCGTCTTCATGACATGAAAATGCAAGACGAAGCAGCAAGTGCTGATGTAGAAGCTGCACGGAGTTCTCCAGAAGGTCTAGTTCAGAGAATTAATGAAGGCGGTTA
>PISX010035474.1:0-12871 GCA_004024625.1 Mellivora capensis
AGTTGAGGAAAATTGGAAGGGGAGGTGAACCATGAGAGGCTATGGACTCTGAAAAACAACCTGAGGGGTTTTGAAGGGGTGGGGGGTGGGAGCTTAGGGGAGCCTGGTGGTGGGTAATAGGGAGGGCACGTATTGCATGGTGCACTGGGTGTGGTGCAAAAACAATGAATACTGTTACACTGAAAATAAATTAAAAAAAAAAAAAGAACTAATGATGTATTGTATGGTGACTACCATAACACAATTTAAAAAAAATGTTAACTGAGGTAATTAAGGTGGGCCTTAATCCAATACGACCAGTGTCCTTATAAGAAGATAAGTTATACCAGAGCTTGCACTCACATGCTCTTTCTCCATCATTCTCATATGCACTGAAGAGAGGCTATGTGAAGACACACCCATTAAGGTAGTTGTCTATAAGCTAATAAGAGAGGTTTTACCAGAAATCAAATTTGCTGATACCTTAATCATGGATTTCTAGCTTCCAGAACTGTTTGGAAATAAATGCTTGATGTTAAAACATCCACTGTGGTGTTTTATTATGGCAGCCTGAGCTGACTAATACTGCCCATTGAATATTAATTCTTTGCAAATATATTGATTTAGGTTCATTATGAGTTATTAAAAACTTATATACCTTTAATTATTTCTTTTATTGTTTATTTTACATCAAAGTTATAAACATAATTTTTGACTTATCCATTGTACCAGTAATTCTGTCATATTTTCTATATAGGTTTGAGTCTTTTTTTATTAGATACATTTGTGTTCATGATCAATGTATATTCTTGATCTCTTTTTATCCTTTTATTAGAATATAATATTTCTCTTCATCCCTTATAATACTTTTTGTTTTAATTTTTGTCTTACATTAAAATTACTGCTGTTGCTTTTAGTTTAGACTTGTCTGATACTTTTTAAAAAGGTCTCTTCACCTTTAACTTTGTGTTCTTTAAAAAAATGATATCTGTTTTTGTTTGTGGTGTTAAGAAAGTGGCCCAGTTTCATTCTTCTGCATATGGCTTTCCAGTTTTCCCAACACCATTTGTTAAAGAGACTGTCTTTTTTCCATTGGATATTCTTTCCTGCTTTGTTGAAGATTGGTTGACCATAGAGTTGTGGGTCTATTTCAGGGTTCTCTATTCTGTTACATTGATCTATGTGTCTACTTTTGCACTAGTACCTTATTATCTTGATGATTACAGCTTTGTCATACATCTTGAAGTCTGGAATTATTATGCCTCCAGCTTTGGTTTTCTTTTTTAACATTACTTTGGCTATTCTGGGTCTTTTCTGGTTTCATACAAATTTTAGAATTGTTTGCTCTAGCTCTGTGAAAAATCCTGGTGTTAATTGATACGGATTACATTGAATGAATAGATTGCTTTGGGTAGCATAGACATTTTAACAATATATGTTGTTCCAGTCCTTGAGCATGGAATGTTTTTCCATTTCTTTGTGTCCCCTTCAATTTATTTTATGTGTTGTATAGTTTTCAGAATACAGATCTTTTATCTCTTTGGTTAAGTTTGTTCCTAGGTATCTTATGGTTTTGGTGCAATTGTAAATAGAATTGATTCCTTGATTTCTCTTTCTGCTGCTTTGCTGTTGGTGTATAGAAATGTAACAGACTTTTGTGCATTGATTTTATATCCTGTGGCTTTGCTGAATTCCTGTATGAGTTCTAGCAATTTTTTGGTGGGGTCTTTTGGGTTTTCTACATAGGGTGTTATGCTGTCTGTGAAGAGTCAAAGTTTGACTTCTTTGCTGATCTGGTTGCTGAAGCTAGGACTTCCAGTACTATGTTGAACAACAGTGGTGAGAGTGGATATCCTTGTCATGTTCCTTACCTTAGAGGAAAAGCTCTCACTTTTTCCCCATTGGTGATGATATTAGTTGTAGGTCTTTTGTATATGGCCTTGATGATCTTGAGGTATATTCCTCCTATCCCTACTTTGTTTAGGCTTTTTATCAAGAAAGGATGCTGTATTTTGTCAAATGCTTTTTCTGCATCTAATGAGAGGATCATATGGTTCTCATTCTTTCTTTCATTAATGTGGTGTATCATGTTGATTAATTTACAGATATTGAACCACTCCTGTAGCCCAGGAATAAATCCTACTTGGTCATGGTGAATAATCCTTTTAATGTACTGTTGGATCCAATTAGCTAGTATGAAAGACCTAAATGTGAGATAGGAATCCATCACAATCCTAGAGGAGAACACAAGCAGTAACCTCTTTGACCTCAGCCACAGCAAATTCTTTCTAGACAGGTCTCCAGAGGCAAGGGGAAAAAAGCAAAAATGAAACATTGGAACCTCATCAGGATAAAAAGCTTTTGCACAACAAACAAGACAGTCAACAACACTAAAAGACAATCCACAGAATGGGAGAAGATATTTGCAAATGACAGATAAAGGGCTAGTACCCAAAATTCATAATGAATTTATTAAGATCAACACCCAACAAAGAAAAAATTCAGTCAAGAAATGGGCAGAAGACATGAACAGACATTTCTCCAAAGAAGACATACAAATGGTTAATAGACACATGAAAAAATGGTCAACATTGATCATCATCAGGGAAGTACAAATCAAAACCACAATGAGATGCCACTTCAGATGGGTAAGAATGGCTAAAATTAACAACTCAGGAAACAACAGATGTTGGTGAGGATGTGGAGAAAAGGGAGCCCTCTTACACTGTTGGTGGGAATGAAGGCTGGTGAAACTACCCTGGAGAACAGTATGGAGGTCTCTCAAAAAGTTGTAAATAGAGCTATTCTATACTGTGACCCAGCGAGCTACTGTTCTATACTGTGACCCAGCAATTGCACGACTAGGTATTTATCCAAAGAATAAAAACATAGTGATTAGAAGGAGCACATGCACCCCAATATTTATAGCAGCAATGTCCACATTGTGGTGGGAGCCCAGGTGTCCATCAGTGGATGAATGGATTAGAAAAAGGTGATATAGATGTAATATTACTCAGCCATCAAAAAGAATGAAATCTTTCCATTTACAATGATGTGGATAGAACTAGAGGGTATTATGCTAAATGAAATAAGTCAGTCAAAGACAAATACCATACGATTTCACTCATATGTGGAATTTAAGAAGCAAAACAGATGAACACAGGAAAGTGAAGGAAAAATAATATAGGTAAAAACAGAGAGGAAGACAAACTATAAAATACTCTATAGGGAACAAACTGAGGGTTGCTGGAGGAGAGGTTTGTGGGGGAATGGGGTAAAGGGTGATGGGCATTAAGGAGGGCACTTGATGTAATGAGCACTGGTTATTATATACAATTGATGAATCACTAAATTCTATCCCTGGAACTAATAATACACTATATCTTAATTAACTTGAATGTAAACCTTAAAAAATTAAAATAAAAAATGATATCTGATGACAGCATATTGAATATATAATAAAATATAGTCTGATAATCTTTGTTTTGATTTGTGAGGTTAACCTTATTTATGTTTATATTTTTATTCTATTAGAACATCTTTCTGCTGTATAACTTTTTTTCCCATTTTCATTATTATTAGTAGTAGGTTTCTTCTTTTCTCCTTCCATTCCATGGGATAGATCGAATCTTCTTTTGCTGATTTGAAAGTCTCCATTTTATTTTTATTGTTCTAGTGAGTATGCCTATATTTTTACCTTTCTTTTTCAAGGACTTGAAGTTATCAATATCCATATAACTCTCTTCCCATAATGTATTATCCTATAGCATACTTATATCTTCTCTTGTTCTCCATTCCTTTTCCCATTCCACTTCTGTGGTGATGGTACCCAGAATTTTGGTTCTGTATTTTTTAAAATATAATTTTATATGTTTTTGTCTCTTCAAAAACTCTAAACTTTATTATTTATTCACCTGTTTCCCAAATATCTTATACTACCTCATCCTTCATGATTTATTTCTCTTGTTTTTGGAGTTCTTCTTCTAAGAGAGCTTCCAAAAGGCTTTGTGTAAAAAAATGTCTTAAAGCCTTTTATGCATTTTTTTGTTTGTTTAAAGATTTCTATTTATTTATTTGAGAGAGAGAAAGAATGAGAGAGAGAGAAGGAGATATCATGAGCAAGAGAGAAGGGCAGAGGGAGAAGCAGACTCCCTTCTGAGTAGGGAGCCTGATGTGGTACTGAATCCCAGGACTCTGGGATCATGAGCTGAGATGAATGAATGCAGACACTTAACAGACTGAGCCATCCAGGCAACCTTAAGGCCTTGTATGTATGAGAATATCTTCATTTCAGTCTTACATTTAAATGCTAGTTTGACTAAATATACAATTTTAGGATTAAAATTATTTTCTTTAAACATTTTGAAGAAACAATTCCATATCATTATCTCTGTAATGTAGCCGGTGAACAGTCTGATGTCAAGCTAATTCTTTTTTCTTTGTGGGTAACCTGATTTATTTCTTCAGATGGCCTGCATTATTGCTTTCTCCTTTTTCTTCTTCTTCTTTTTAAAAATTACCTTATTGAAGTATGATTGCTATGTAAAAAGATGCATACATTTAATATATACAACATGAGTTTGGAAATAAGTATATGTTCAAGAAACCATTACCACAACCTATGCCATAAACATATCCATCATCTCCAAAAGTTTCTTCCTACTCTCTTTTTTATGATTATTATTATACTGCTTTCTGTAGAGGGTTTTTCTCTTTTGACTTCTGTCTCTATTCCTTACAATAGGGAGGGGGAGAGGCAGAGGAGGAGCTTTTCGTTCACTTTTAACTGTTTTCTGCTGTTCTCATCTTGATACAGAGGGATATATTTTTTTAAGATTTTATTTGTTTGAGAGTGGGCACAAGTGGGAGAACGGCAAAAGGAGAGGGAGAAGCAGACTCCCCACTGAGCAGGGAGCCTGGCAAGGAGCTGGATCTCGGGATCCTCATACCATGACCTAAGCCAAAGGCAGATGCTTAACCAACTGAGCCAGCCAGGTATTTCCAGAGGACTCTTTCCCCTGTGGTTTTGGGCTGATGCCATGGTTTTTCTGTCCCCTTATGACTATAGGCAGGTTAATGTGGCAGAGAGTAAAGAGCAAAACTAGAAAAATTTCCCTGAACCTGTACCTACATTGTATGCCAAGCTTTTTGGCCAACAGTTTTTTGCCTTCTACCCTACACCAAGTTCACGATGGCCTCCTGTCTCTCCCAGGGCTCTTCACAGGCTTTCCTTTAGTTCTTCAGATTAATACACTTTATTTCTGTGGCATCAGTAGTTGGTTGGGGCAGGGAATCAGTAGCTAGTAGGAATTTGCTATCTTGCAGGAACCCTTGAGTTTCTTTTTTTATAATTAAATGGCTAAGAAATGCATGAAGTAAGGGCTAAAGCCATTCCATTTTAAAGGCCTAGTGTTAGGTCTACTTGGAAAAGTAATTCCCTTTCAATTATGTAGTTTTTTGGGGAAAAGTACATAGAACTATGTAAGAGAAAGGGACACAAACCTCATTAGCCTGGGCAGACAAATCAACCATGTGATTGAGCAATAGCATGGTAAATGTTGCAGTCAGAGAACTTCACAACCTGGTACTTGGTGACCCATTAAATGAAGAGACGAAGAAGAGAAAGGTAAGAATGAGATTTCTAATCCAGATGACAGAGATGATGGGGTCACAGCCATTAACTGAGATTTGAAATATAGAAGAAGAGCTGGTAATATATATGTAATTCGCCATAAAAAGACAATTCTCTGGTACATTAAAAAAAAAACAAATTTAAGAGTGATTTGATAGAGATGCTTTTGCTGCTGATGAAATGAAACCATGACCAAAAAATCCCAATAATTTTTTTAAACACTTGACAACTATTGTGCCAATTGTCTAATTTGTAATTGAAACAAATTCAGAAGATCTGGTAGTGTTTTGATAGGTTGATATCACCATGCCTTTAGTTTTGCTTTGATTTCTTTTTTTTTTAATTTTTATTTAAATTCTAGTTAGTTAACATATATGGTAAAATTGATTTCAGGTGTAGAATTAAGTGATTCATCACTTATGTATAACGCCCAGTGCTCATCACAAGTGCCCCCTTAATACCCATCACCCATTTGGAAAAAAGCTACAAACTCAGTTTCAAGGATGTATGTTGAACAATTTCAGACTCAAATTGTTTATAATTTGATGTATGGTTTCCATTTGATGTTATAAATCTCCACTTTATATGGGAATCACTTGGAATTCATTCCAGATGTGTGATCTTCCGAGATTTTCAGTTAGTTAGAACTCTGAAACTGTTGGGACTTCTAGTCTCTCTTGGGAGTTTTAGTTCTAGTGAGAATTATCCTCAAACAGGAAGCAACTCTCTTTCTTTTTTCTTTTTTTTAGGTTTAAAAAAATTTATTTATTAAAAGTTAACGTGTGCACAAAAGGAAATTGAAAAACACGAGAAGCAAAGAGCAAAGTCATCCATAATCACAAGCAGTTTATAGCTTGACTTCTAGTTCCCATGTGTGTATCTACAAAAGCAAGCATTTTAATGTTATTAAGATCGTAGTTATATATCATGCTTTTTTACACACCATGAATATCTACCATTTCAAAGTCCCCAAACTATGAGTATTTTGATAACCAAGAACACACTACACCAACTCCAACCGAAAGAAAAAAGTGTAAAATCCTGCCTTTTTTGGTGACAAAGATTTCAGGGAAGACAAAAACGGCAACAGGCCTCTAGATAAAGATACTGGCAGGGTTACCATTAAAATACTGCATTTAATGTTCAATTAAAACAGACATAAGTAAGAGTACACAATGTATAATGCTCCTAAAAGAATTTATTATCCAACCTATACTATTCAAATATTAGCAACGGGGTATGTTTCCATTGAATCACTTAATATATTCCTATAGTACAGCCAAAGAGATGCACACACATTAACAGTTATTACAATAGAAGTATGAACACATCCGCATAAATCTCTCCCTCTATACTTCCTTCTGCCCCTCTGCTGCCAACCTAGTAAGTCCTGACATTTGTGAGACAGTGTAACAATTCCACGTCCAAGATGCTTCTTTCCTTTTGCAATTCTTTCCCTTCCACCTCCTTCAAGCCACAGAAAAAAGATACACAACAGCCTCCTGCTCAGAGGTGGTTTAACAATTCCATCATCAAGACGGTTATTCCCTTCTTTTCTTCCTCCTCGAGGTCGTCTACTTCATGTTCACCCAGGGAACAAACGTGGACGCGTGTCGCTCTCGATGCCCCTTCGAGAGGTGGTCTAGCAATCCCATTTCAAAGTCATTTTCCAAAGACATTTCTTTTCTATGATTTTTAAAAAAAACAAATAGGCATTTCCAAGACTTGTGATTTTTTAACTCTATCATATGTCGGCAACCTCTTTACATCTAGAAGGCCTAGATGTGACAAAAACGTTTTCTTTTGAAAGGTTGGCAGGGGGAGTTGAGAGCAGCTTTTTCATATTATATACACAGGCCGGCGAATCCTCCGGAAGGGTGGTCTTCCTACTGGCCAGATGCGGCAGGTAATTCTCCCACGTCGATCCTGAACATCAATGTTTGGTGGAACGAAGACCAACCGCCGGCGGCCCGTTAACCGTTCCACCCGTCGCCAACCCGGGCTTCGCTCACCTTCCGGGCCCCTGAGGGGCTCTGTCCACCGTTCTCCTTAGAAAAGTGAGGTTTCGTCCAGTGAGGACGCACCTGTGGGGCTCCAAGACCCAAACGTGGCCGAACTTGCGTCCACGCAGACCCGCCTTCTCAGGCCCTCGGTGGCCCCAGTGGGCGTCCGCGGCACTAGCGTGGCCGCCATTCTTCTCGCCCCGCCACACCCGACGTCCAAAGGCTCCGCGCGCCCGCGGGCTTGGGCAGGGGCTTGGCGGAGGCCCCTCAGAGTTGCGCCCGGGAAGCAGGCGAGGCCTGGGCTCCGAGAGGCGGCCGCCGTCGGCGCCAAGGTGGGGGTGGGGGTGCGGAGAAGCTCGCAGCTGCTTGGTTCTGGGCCTGGCCGCTGGGCCGCCGCCACGAGGGCGCTGGGTCTCTGCAGGTCAGAGCCCGCGACCTGTCCCCCGGGCCCCCAAGTTCACCCGTCGGCCTCAGGCGGGAGGGTCTGGAGTGCCCTGGCATCCACAGCCACGCTGCGTTTCTCACCTCGCTCTCTGACAGAGCTGTATTTCTAGTGTGCATGTGTGGTAGAATTTGTAGGGATGGAAAGTTTTACTAATAAGTTAAAACGTTTTCAAAGTGGTCCAATTAAAATTTACACATAATACGCATCATATATATCATTCTATTCATGCTTTCCTAATGTCAGACAAATGCATTAACTGAGAATGAACATAAACATACAGGCATGTTATCATGATCTCAAAACAGTATGTTCAGTGCAAAATGTTTTATGGAAATGTATCTGTTTGAAATATGATATGTGTGATATAGCTATAATGAGAAAAGTTTTTTCTGTCAAAATGCTTTTTGTGGAGTTTATCTGAAGAGCAATTAGGGAGGGCAGTGTCCAAGAAAAATCTGCATCTACATCCTTGGTTGACTCTTGGAGCGTTTCATCTCTCTTAGGGAATACCCTGAAGCACTTTTGTTTCATTTTTAGTTGTGGACTTAAACATATAATTGTGATATTAAAAAAAGTGGATTCCATGATTTATGAATGTATTACTGAACTAGAGTTCAGGGGTTCTTCTTTCTTTGGCATCAAGGATATGTCCATGATTATTCAAATTCATGATTTCCTGTATCTAACTCTACTTGGCCTATTGAATTTTCTGTCACAAATATTCCATGCACAGTTTTGCTGTGTTCTTTAATCATATCAATTACCTGGACAGCCACTCTCCTTTCTCATGATTTACTTAGAGCTATTGAGTCCTCTTTTAGGTACCCAATTTTCCTTGTAGTCTTCCTCAGTAAATCCTGATAGAGCTGCTTCTCTTCACTTTCTGACCACTTATTTTATATAATGTCTTTTTGGTATTGTACTTATTCTATATTTTTAATTACTTCATATATATAAATCTTATTGACTAGAATGGCATAATTTATTGAGGATAAAAATATGAATCACAATTTTTTATTAACACCTGCTTTTCTTTTAACACTGCTAGGAATATAGGAGGTGCAACATTAGTTCGCATTTTATTTGTCTAGTTGAATTTTTTTGGCCTAATTTCAACTCCATCATAAACTGTGTGATTTTTGAGTGGACTTCATTTTTTTTAAGGTTTTATTTATTTAAGTTCTACACCTCACGTGGGGCTTGAACTCATGACCCCAGTGAGATTAAGAGTCCATGCACTCCACCGACTGAACCAGCCAGGTGCCCCTTGAATGATACTTTTTTTTTTTTTTTAAAGAGTTTTCTTTATTTATTCAACAGACAGAGATCACAAGTAGGTAGAGAGGCAGGCATAGAGAGGGGGAAGCAGGCTCCCTGCTGTGCAGAGAGCCTGATGTGGAACTTGATCACAGGACCCTGAGATCATGACTTGAGCCGAAGGCAGAGGCTTAACCCGCTGAGCCACCCAGGTGCCCCTTGAATGATACTTTAAATTGAATTTATTTTATATAGATATAGTCCTCAATTTATATATCAATTTTAATCATAAATCATTTCCATTTTTTTAAATCTCTAAGAGTTTTAATTGATTTTTAGGGGTGATGAAGTGGTATGGTATGAATTCCATCTTTTTTTTTTTTAAGATTTTATTTATTTATTTGACAGAGATCACAAGTAGGCAGAGAAGCCTCAGGCAGAGAGAGTGGAAGGGAAGCAGGCTCCCTGCTGAGCAGAGAGCCCGATGCAGGGCTCGATCCCAGGACCCTGGGATCATGACCTGAGCCAAAGGCAGAGGCTTTAATCCACTGAGCCACCCAGGCGCCCCTGAATCCCATCTTTTAAGAATCTTCTCAAACTTCACCTTTTTGAATCTTACCTGTTCTTTTATTTATTTTTTTAAATTTTATTAACATATAATATATTATTTGTTTCAGGGATACAGGTCTGTGAATCAACAGTCTCACACAATTCACAGCACTCACCATAGCACATACCCTTCCCAATGTCCATAACCATTCTTAATCCACTGCTCTAAGCTTTCTCTTCCGTGCTTCTTTTTCTTTTACTTCCTCCCATAACCTTATTTATAGGAAGTACTACCTGACATTATAAATCTTAGCCATCTAACTATTTCCTCCTCTGTACTCTGAATTTATTAAAGCAGGAATGAGCATTTTAATGTCCAATTTTTTTTTTAGATTTTTAAAAAAAATTTATTTGACAGACAGAGATCACAAGTAGGCAGAGAGGCAGGCAGGAAGAGAGAGGAAGCAGGCTCCCTGCTGAGCAGTGAGCCCGATGTGGGGCTCGATCCCAGGACCCTGAGACCATGACCTGAGCCAAAGCAGAGGCTTTAACCCACTGAGCCACTCAGGTGCCCCTAATGTTCTATTTTTGATATCTATAGTCAGTGCTTAATATAGAGTAACCGTTCAATCAGAATCTGTCACATAAAAACCGTTCTTAAAACAATCCTGTGCGATGTGCGATGGGTACTATTTTTATAGAAACTGAAATTCAGAATCTAAGTGACTTCCCCAAATTCATACAGCAGCAACTGCACATACAATGATTGAATCCATAGTTCTGATTTTAGGTTTAAAGATTCCTACTACATAGGCTACCAGTGCTAGAAATGTACCTTCTTATGAGGCTCAGTCTTGTTTACAGCTTTTAACTGATTTGTAAATTTGAAACTAATGAATACATTATTGTATTTTCCTTATTCGAGGTACTCTTAATGTATAAGGATAATTCAAGTATCTGTGTTCCTTTAATCACCTTTAGAAGCAATTCTTTTAAGTGATGGCAGTAGGTTGGGGCACCTGGCTCGCTCAGTCGGAAGAGTGTGCAACTCTTACTCTTGGGGTTGTGGGTGTGAGCCCCATACTGGGTGAGATTACAAAAAAAAAAAAAAAGCATGTTGTCAGTAGGTTAATTATTTCCTTTTTCAGAACACAGAACAAAGTCAACCTTAAGTGATTTGTGGGGAGATATTTAAGACTGTGAAGAGATGAGTGTTGTAAATGCGCATGTAGTGGTTATAATGTTATCAGTTACTCAGCTGTGAGAAGTAATATTTTTAACTTTTTAAATAACTCATTTTAATCTCTGTTTCAGTCCCTTATGGCAGAACACATAATCTTAGAGTATTCTGGGTAAACTCAGCAATATCACATTTAAACCAAGTAACTATACTTTTAACTCTAACATCATGACTTTGGGGAGCACAGCTGACTGCTGGCTGTTGCAGTCTATCCAGTCTCTCATCTGTCGAGATAACTTGCTCCCTCTGCCACCTCAGCGTGTTCACCCCCTTCTGGCGAGGCTCTGGTTCAGTGCTGTGGTAGTCTTATCAAACCAGAAAGTTCTTTAAGCACCTAAAGGGCTTAGCCTCAGGGACATAGGGAAATTTGGCTACTTTCCTACGAACTCAGAACTGCAGGAGACCTGGTTGGGTTCCGGCAGGCACTCCTTGCCTTTACCCCCACATGCTGCCAGCCAGCTTCTCTCTTCTCCATTAGGGGGTATTCTGGGAAATGGCTGGCTTCTCCAGACCCCTGCAAAGAAGAGAGCACAGGTCCTTTCTACCATCAAAGCCCCAAACTCCTCTGAAACTTCTAATTTGCTCTTTCCTTTTGAAGTAATCCTGGTTTTTTAGGGATGAAGGAGAAATGCAGAGTACAGAGACTCTTGCAGGAGTCTATGTTTTTTCTTTTCTTTCAACTCTTTTCAGAACTAAATGTATAATGTTTAGGGATGCATCTACCACAGTCATATAAATACAATAATAATAAAAATATGTCTGAAAAAGACAAGTCCAAATTTGAATAAAAGCTACTTCTTGGGAGGGAGAGAAAACAGGATTGCAGAGGGCTACAATCCATTGGTTATATTTAAATACTTAAAAATCTAAATCAAATATGTCAAAAAATTAAGAACTAATGGAGTTTGGTATACATTTTATGACTCCCTGTAATTATTGCATACTTGTAACATTTCATAATGAAATTATTTCTAAAATAATAAAGGAGAACTCTCAATCTAGTTTGGGTGGTAAGTTACTAGTATATGAATATATAAACAATAAAAAGTTGAGTAGCATGAAGAGGCAATCCAGTAGAAATCTCACGTAGTGCTTGAACAATAAAAAAGAGCACAGTTCATAAGGAGAATAAGCTAAAAGGAATAAATTATTGCAGTGGACTTATTCATTTATTAAATAAACTTGAGTAGATAGGTGGTGAATATTCCAAATATTAGAATAATTATGATAATAACTTACCAAAGAAATTAAACATTTGTTGGTAATGTAACCAATCTATTGTATAACTTTCGGGTTTTGACAGAAAGCAGCCTTGTCTTTATTAGCTGCATTAGTATAGATTTTATATAGTGACAATCATGCCATCACTAACTTACAAAATAAAAAAATTTACCATACATGAAATGTGTGGGAGTCAAGGTTAGGATGGAACCAATTGAAATTTTCTTCAACAATCAAGTAACTAACACTGATTATCAGTGATCTTGAATGAGATTATACACTGATAACACAGGGACATTCTACTGAATTGGAGGCTTTCTTCTCAATTATTTTATTATATATTTGATGTTGCTGAAGAATGTATAATCTCTCATAATGAATTAGATTAGTAGATGTTATCTGCTACATTGGTTAAAGAAAAAGAATTTATGGGATATTTGAACTGACTAAGATTTTATATCACAGCATCATTCTTAATTTTTCTTTGGTTAAGAATAACAAATCATGGGACGCCTGGGTGGCTCAGTTGGTTGGACGACTGCCTT
>PISX010035475.1:0-13667 GCA_004024625.1 Mellivora capensis
TTAAAAACAAATATTCCATTATCCTTGAGCAAATACCCAGAAGTTTAATTGCTGAGTCATATGGTAGTTCTGTTTTAAGTTTTTGAGGAGCCTCCATACTGTTCTCCACAGTGGCTGCACCAGTTTGCATTCTCACGAAGAGTGCATGGAGGTTCCTTTTTCTCCACATCATTGCTAGCACTTGTTATTTCTTGTCTTTTTTATTTTAGTCGTTCTGGCAGATGTGAGGTGATATTTCACTGTGGCTTCAATTTGTATTTTCCTCATGATGAGTGCTTTTGAGTATGTTTTCATGTGTCTGTTGGCCATTTGCTTTTAAAAAAAATTCTGATTTATTAGTCACCATACAATACATCATTAGTTTTTGATGTAGTGTTCCAAGATTCATTGTTTACGTATAACACCCAGTGCTCCATGCAATACGTGCCCTCCTTAATAGCCACCACCACGCTCACCCATCCCCTTCACCCCCGAAACCTTCAGTTTGTTTCTTGGAGTCCACAGTCTCTCGTGGTTCATCTCCCCTTCCAATTTACCCCCCTCCACTTTTCCTTTCCTTCTCCTAATGTCCTCCATGTTATTCCTTATGTTCCATGAGTAAGTGAAACCATATGATAGTTGACCTTTTCTGCTTGACTTATTTCACTTAGCATAATCTCCTCCAGTCCCATCCATGTTGATGCAAAAGTTGGGTGTTCATCCTTTCTGATGGCTGAGTAATATTCCATTATGTATATGGGCCACATCTTCTTTATCCATTCATCTGTTGAAGGATATTTCAGCTCTTTCCAGAGTTTGGTGATTGTGGCCATTGGTGCTATGAACATTAGGGTACATTTGGCCCTTTTTTTTTAAGATTTTATTTATTTATTTGACAGAGATCACAAGTAGGCAGAGAGGCAGGCAGAGAGAGAGAGGAAGAAGCAGGCTACCCGCTGGGCAGAGAGCCTGATGTGGGCCTCGGTCCCAGGACCCGAGATCATGACTTGAGCCGAAGGCAGAGGCTTTAACCCACTGAGCCACCCAGGCCCCACATTTGGCCCTTCTTTTCACTACATCTGTATCTTTGGGGTAAATACCCAGTAGTGCAATTGCAGGGTCATAAGTAGCTCTATTTTTAATTTTTTGAGGAATCTCCACACTGTTTTCCAAAGTGGCTGCACCAACTTACATTCCCACCAACAGTATAAGAGCTTTCGCCTTTCTCCACATCCTCTCCAACGTTTATTGTTTCCTGCCTTGTTAATTTTTACCATTATAACTGGTGTAAGGTGGTATCTCAATGTGGTTTTGATTTGAATTTCCCTGATGGCTAATGATGATGAACATTTTTTTCATGTGTCTGATAGCCATTTGTATGTCTTCATTGGAGAAATGTCTGTTTATGTCTTTAGTCCATTTTTTTTTTACTTGATTATCTGTTTTTTGGGTGTTGAGTTTGAGAAATTCTTTATAGATCCTGGATATCAGCCCTTTTTCTATAGTGTCATTTGCAAATATCTTCTCCCATTCTGTGGGTTGCCTCTTTGTTTTGTTGACTTTGCTGTGCAGAAGTTTTTATCTTGATAAAGTCCCAGAAGTTCATTTTCACTTTTGTTTCTCTTGCCTTTGGAGACGTGTCTTGAAAGAAGTTGTGACTCATGTAGAAGAGGTTACTGCCTATGTTCTCCTTTAGGATTTTGATGGATTCCTGTCTCACATTGAGGTCTTTCATCCATTTTGAGTTTATCTTTGTGTATGGTGTAGGAGAATGGTCTAGTTCCATTCTTCTCTACATAGCTGTCCAATTTTCCCAGCACTATTTATTGAAGACTGTCTTTTTTCCACTGGATATTTTTTAATAATCACTCTCAATGTGAATGGCCTAAATGCTTCCATAAAATGGCACAAGGTTGTAGATTGGATAATAAGGTAGGACCCATCCAAATGCTGTCTACAAGAGATGCATTTTGAACCTAAAAATACATCCAGACTGAAAGTGAAAGGATGGAGAACCATCTTTCATGTCAACAGGCCTCAAAAGAAAGCTGGGGTAGTGATTCTCATATCAGACAAATTATATTTTAAGCTAAAGACTGTAGTCAGGGATACAGAAGGACACTACACCATTCTTAAAGCATCTAGCCAACAAGAAATTATAACAACTGTAAATACTTATGCCCCCAACATGGGAGCAGCTAACTATATAAGCCAACTGTTAATCAAAATAAAGAGACATATTGATAGGAATACATTAATTGTAGGGGATCTTAACATGTCACTCTCAGCAATAGACAGATCATCTAAGCAGAAAATCAACAAAGAAACGAGTTTTGAATGACGCATTGGAGCAGATGGACCTCTGTTGGCCATTTGTATGTCTTTTTCAGAGAAATACCTATTCAGGTCTTCTGCCCATTTTTAATTGGATTATTATTTTCCAGTGTGTGTTGAGTTGTATAAGTTCTTTTTTTTTTAATTAATTTATTTATTTATTTGACAGAGAGAGATCACAGTAGACAGAGAGGCAGGCAGAGAGAGAGAGGGAAGCAGGCTCCCTGCTGAGCAGAGAGCCCGATGTGGGACTCGATCCCAGGACCCTGGGATCATGACCTGAGCCGAAGGCAGCGGCTTAACCCACTGAGCCACCCAGGCGCCCGAGTTGTATAAGTTCTTAATATATTTTTTATATTAACCCAATATGAAAAGATATATGCACAGCTATCTTTATTGTAACATTATTTACATTAGCCAAGATACAGAAGCAGACTATGTGCCCATCAATAGATGAATGGATAAAAAAGATGTGGTATTTGTATACACAATGGAATGGTACTGAGCCGTAAAAGAGAATGATATCTTGTCATTCGCAACTACATGGATGGACCTAGAAGTATAATACTAAGTGAAATAAGCCAGACAGAGAAAGACAAATACCATATGATTTCATTCATATGTGGAGTTTAAGAAAAAAAACAAAGAAAAAGACAAACAAGAAAAATAGTCTCTTAAATACAGAGAATAAATAGGTGGTTGCCAGAAGGGAGGTTGGGGGCAGTGGGTGAAATAGTTAGGGAAAAAGGGATTAAGAGGTATAAGCTTCCAGTTGCAAAATAAATAACTCATGGAGATGAACAGGACAGCATAGATAATGTAGTCAGTAAGAGGGTAATAACATTGTTTGGTGACAGATGATAACTACACTTACTGTGGTGAGCCCTGAGTAACATAGAATTGTTGAGTCTCTATATTGTACACCCAAGACTATTATAACACTGTATGTTATACTTCAATAAAAAAAGTAAAGACATACTCCTCATGCAAAAACACAAATAATCCATTTAGGAAATGGGCAAATGAATAGACATTTCACCAGAGGATGGCGAATAGGTACATGAAAAGATGTTCAACATCAGTAGCGATTAGGAAAATGCAAATTAATACCAGGATGAGATACTTCTACATATGTATTAGAACAGCTAAAAACCATGAGAATGCCAAAAGCTGATGAAGAGAAACCAAATCTCTCATACATTGTTGGTGAGAATGTTAAGTGGTGCAGGCACCCTGAAAAATAGTTTGGCACTTTTTTAAAAAGCTAAACTTAGTATGTCATACAATCCAGAAATCACCTACCTGGGCATTTATCCAGAGAAATGAAAACTCATGTCTACAGAAAAATCTGTATACAAATATTCACAGCAGCTTTATTTGGAACAACCAAAATCTAGAAACAACCAAAATGTTCTATAATATGTTAATGGTTAAACAGTACATTCATACCATGGAATACAGTAGAGCAACAGAAGAAGCAACTATTGATAGATACCGTGATCTCACAAAGCCATATATTGTATGATTCCATTTATATAACATCTCAAAGTGACAAAATTAGAGCAAGAATGTTGGAATGTTGGGGAATAGGGAGCAGAGTAACACAAGGAAGATCTTTGTGGTAACTGAATAGTTCTGCTTATTGATTGCTCACACTAAACAATTCCTATGATAAAATGACAGAGGTATACATAAGCATCATACCAATGTCAATTTCCTTGTTTTGACATTGTAGTATAGTTATCAAAATGTAGCATTTGGGGAAACTGTGTAAAGGGTACACAGGATTTCTTTACTATCTGCAACTTCCTCTTAATCTATAATCATTTCAAAACGAATAAAATACAAATATAAATAAAGACAACTATAGCCAGAAGAAGTATGTGCTTGCCAAGACAGTTTTCCCTCGTGCGAAGAACAATAGATTTGGAGTCAGTAGACTAAAGTCCCATTCATGACTCCAGGGCCTTAAGAAAGTCAACTGACCTGTCGGAGCTTCAGTTCTATTCCATAGAATGGTCTTTATCAATTTCCTAGCCTAAATGTCAGTCATCTGTGTATCCTTTTACAAACATACAGGCTGCTTTATCATCTATAGGTTGTAGTATTATTTAGTTAATATTTTTTATAGAAACCAACACAATCCATTTACTTAAACTCATATTTGAACCACATCTTAAGTGGTTTTCTGTAAAATCACCAGATCAAGGGCTAGTGACTTTTTTGGTCAAATAAGCATTAAAATAAAAATTATTTAAAAACATACACTTATGTTTGCCACTTAAATTATCACTCACACTGTCAGTGACATGGGTCACATATTTCAGGAAACCGTAGTTTAGCCCAAATACTTTACCTTACAGATGAAGAAAGTGATGTCTCATAGACAAAAAGAACCAAACTTTCTTGGACTCCAGCCTCCAGCTCCAGAGATTTGAAAGATCTCTTAAAATGTAAATCACAATTCTCTACCACATATCAAAGCCCCAAGTCCTTAGTAGGCCCTGTCAGTCCTGATGTCATATAGCTCTGTCTGCTTCTGTGGTTTCAGTTTCTCTTTTTTTTTCCCTCGCTCACTGGACCCCAGTCATACGTGGCTCTTTGCTCTTCCTAAGAGACCTGTTGCTTTCCTACCTCAGAGCCTTTGGTCTTGCAATTCTCTCTGCCTGGAAGATTCTAGATATCCAGGTAGCTCACTTCCTCCACACATTTAGGTTTCTACTCAATGTCGCCAACTCAGAAAGTCCTTCCTTGGGTAACCTGTTCCAAATAGACACCCCCACCCCCACACATATACACATACAACAGCTTATCCTCCATCCCTTACCCTGTTTTAGTTTTCGTTATAAGCACTGTCATCACCTGCCATTATGTGTTTTGTCTCCCTCCCTAATCAAAATGGCAAGACTTTGTCTTCTTCTCCTCTTAGACCCAGTGCCTAGAACTGTGTCTAGTGTAGAGATCCATATCAGCCAATTCACCAGTTCTCCCTGCAGAACCCAAGAGAAGTGATCAGGCAGACTCCATGTGTAGTATTTGGATACCAGGAATCACCACATCTCCCAGACAGTCCAACCATTTTCAGATGGTTCCAATTATCAGAATTCTTTCTAATTAGTTAAAATCTACCCTGGTGCAATTTCCACCCAAGACTTGTAGTTCTGCCCCCTAGGCCTGCACAGATCATGTCTTTCAGGAGATAATGGCTCTACCTCTCGTCCACCCATCACTGCTTTTCAGGTTAATAGGTTTCTCCTTCCATCATTACCCAAGCATAGTCCTCTGGGATGACAGAAAGAAGATGTGCTCAGGGTGCCTTGGTGGCTCAGTTAGTTAAGCATCCAACTCTTGATTTCAGATCTCAGGTCCTGAGATGGAGCCCCCCATTGGGCACCGAGCTCAGTGCAGAGTCTTCTTGTCCCTTTTCATCCCCTCGGTGGTCTCATGAACTCGCTCTCTCTCTCTCAAATAATAAAATCACAAGAAAGAGAGAGAGAGAGAATGAATGAATGAAAGATGATAGATAGATAGATAGATAGATAGATGTGCTCTGAGACAAGTGAGCCAATCCTGAATCTAGACCTTACTCCTTAGCACAATGTAACCTTGAGCAAATTATATTTGCCTATCAGAGATCCTGTGAGGATTCTGGGGGTCATATATAGAAAGTGTTTATCTTAGCTACTGGCAGTAAGAGTTCAGTGAGTGGCTTCCATGCTCACTGCTTTCCTGGAGAAGGGACTACTTCTATATCAAGGACAAAATAGATTTCCTGCTATCCACCAGGCTTTCCCTAATACCTGCCAACTGGAGGAAGAAGAAAGTAGAAGAGCACTGGGCCCATCTAAAGGTATGAAATGACCATACCACAGATCCCCAAAAGAAAACCAGTGGACTCACAGATACATTTCCTGATGGTGCCCAGGCATTGCCCCCTTCTATACCCTCTTTATTGCAGAACCTGTTGGAAACATTTTTGTTGTATTCTTTGAGGCTGGAGTCCAAGAATGTCTCAAAGACAGCCAATATTAAGGAAATAAGGACTAAATGCATAGTTTAAAAGAGCTGGATGGTGAGCTGTGTTAGGAGGGTCTCCGTCTGGTTCTTTCTTACTCACGGTATGACCCTGGGCAATCCTCTTCCACTCTCTGAGTCTGCATTTTCATAGCTGAGAAATGCCAATTCTAAATCTATCAGGATTTGAATGAATACCATACATGCATTCATTAATTCATTGTTTTCAACAAATGTGCACTGCATACTCTGGACATACAGAAATTATAGCCAGTCCCTACCTTCAGGGGCTCATTGTCTGTTAAAATTTGCCCTTGAAAGTGTCAGTCCAATAGGGGAGATAAACTAGAAAAATACTTAGTTCCACCTCAGCAGGAAAAAATATTATGACAGGGCGCCTGGGTGGCTCACTGGATTAAGCCTCTGCCTTTGGCTCAGGTCATGATCTCAGGGTCTGGGGATCAAACCCTGCATTGGAGCCTGCTTCCCCCTCTCTCTGCCTGCCTCTCTGCCTACTTGTGATCTCTCTCTCTCTGTCAAATAATTTTTAAAAATCTTAAAAAAAAAATTATGACAGAAAGAAGGAGGCAGGGCAGCTGTAAACATAAGGGAGGGGACTAAACTTCTCAAGGAGAGGAACAAGAAAGCCTTCTTGGAAAGTGGGTTCTTTCTCTCCACAATGCCAGAGACTTGTGATGGACCTGTAGATCCTCTGCTAATGTCTTCCACCTTCCCAGATGAAGTCTCGAGAAGGACTCTGAATATTGGATCATCAATTTATGTTGTGGACCCACAAGCTGATGGGTGGTGGAGCACTCTGCCCTTCTCTGATTTATTGTCCATGACTCAGCCTTACCCAAGACAATAAAATGCAGAGTGAAGACCAGCCTTTCCTGGCACATTCAGTATGCCGCTGGATCGTTCCTCACTCTTCTCAGGATACATTAAACTCTTGGTCCTGACCTTAGCTGTCCTTGTGCTCCTGGCTCAGGCTTCCCCAGGTAACCAGACAATGGGGAGGAGGGAAGAGGGAGTAAAAATGGGGTTCTAGTCATAGAATCATTGGAAAACTGAACATATGTGGAGTGGTGACAACCCACAGAGATGACTGAGACCTAGTGCAAAGTCTTTTTTTTAAAAGATTTTATTTACTTATTTGACAGAGAGATCACAAGCAGGCAGAGGAGCAGGCAGAGAGAGAGGGGAAACAGGCTCCCCGCCGAGTAGAGAGCCTGGTGCGGGGCTCGATCCCAGGACCCTGGGATCACGACCAAGCCGAAGGCAGAGGCTTAAACCACTGAGCCACCCAGGCGCCCCTCTAGTGCAAAGTCTTATAATGGATATGCTCCATAATAAGGGCAGTCTGTCATCCCTGACTACGATGGTATTTTTCATGATGGCAAATACTGGCAGAGCCCAGAGTTTCTTGTATGAAGTCCCTTCCATATGCAGAAGCAACTGCAGCATCCCTAGTGTCCTTAATATCCTTGGCCCAAATGTCAGCAGGGTCTCTTCCCACCATCTCTAATTTCAACCTACTTCTAATGGATACCACCTCTAGCAGTAACCAGTCCCATTTCTTCACCTCTTCATTGTTACATAGTTTTGAATGTTCCTTTAAAGCAATCAGAAGAGACATCTTGCTCTTGTCTTAGAATATGTAGTGAAAAATTTGTAGGTTGATATTGGATATCTAGAGGCATGTAAAAAATGGGTTCAAGGTGTGGAGCTGGGGTTAAGACAGAAGATTCTGGATTCCAGATTGAACATGATCATAGTTCTCTAACAGCCTGATAGATTTTATGGCTGAGTAGTGAATTGCTTTCTGATGGGAAAGTTTTCTGCTTAGGCTTCCTGGGGATTCTAAAGTTTATGATTATTATTTCCATGGTTTACCTCTAAATCATTGCTGCTGGAAGTTGCATCCTCTCTTGGATCTGCTTTTCAAACTGAAAGCCTTTGTCAGTCACTCAGTTTTTCTAGAAGCAAAAGAAGGTAGTTCTGGGCTAATCAGTTTCAGCTTGTCTTAAACTCTGGTAAGGGCAGATTAGTTTTGAAGAGGGAGTTGCAGCTGCAAAAGATATTTTGGGAGAAAGAATCTACACATTGATTCATGGAATCAGAGTCAGATTTTTCCAGTCTGAATATCCTGGTAAGAAAGAGAAAATTGGTGATTATCTCTCAGGAGGGGAGAATAAACAAGTAGGGAGGGGAAAAAACAAGTAGAGAAAATCCAACGAACCCAGTGTGCTGAGGAAGCTGTGTTTTATAGATCTAGATGGGGTTGATTTACAAACAGGGCAGAGATTTATACCATCTAGAACATCAGCCTGCAGGTAGGCAGTATAACTTAATCCTTCAGTGTTCAAAGTCCTGTTCTAGGGCATCATTTGGGACATGCAATTGGAACAGTGCCTGGCACCATACAGTACATCATTAGTTTTTGATGTAGTGTTCCATGATTCATTGTTTGTGTATAATACCCAGTGCTCCATGAAATCCGTGCCCTCCTTAATACCCATCCCCCCATCCCTCCCCTCCAAAACCCTCAATTTTTTCCCCAGAGTCCATAGTCTCATGGTTCACCTCCCACTCCCATTTCTCCCCCTTCACTTTTCCCTTCCTTACCTAGTATCCTCCATGCTATTCCTTATCTTCCACAAATAAGTAAAACCATATGATAATTATCTTTCTCTGTTTGACTTATTTCACTCAGCATAATCTCCTCTAGTCCCATCCATGTTGATGGAAAAGTTGGGTATTCATCCTTCCTGATGGCTGAGTAATATTTCATTTTGTATATGGACCACATCTTCTTTATCCATTCATCTGTTGAAGGGCATCTTGTTTCTTTCCACAGTTTGGCTATTGCAGACATTGCTGCTATGAACATTGGGGTACACAGGCCCTTCTTTTCACTACATCTGTATTTTGGTGGTAAATACCCAGTAGTGCAATTGCTGGGTCCTAGGGTAGTTCTATTTTTAATTTTTTGAGGAATCTCCACACTGTTTTCCCAAATGGCCGCACCAAAAACTAATGATTTACTGTTTGGTGACTAACCTAACATAATTTTTAAAAATACATTCACATTTTGGTATGCTTAATAATTCTGAAAAAAAATAATAAAAGGAATCTGAAAGTATGGAATGCACAGAGCAAGTCAAATGTGTTTCAGGATTGGTGCTATGCTCTAATGGGCCACATACTTTTGTAATAAAATACTCATATAATATACATTGAATAAATAAATGTAGGAGCTTAGTCATAGAAACACTTTGTATCTTTAGTGCATTTTGTTACCTTTATAGCATTTTGCATGTCATTTCATCTGGAATCTCTGGTCTTATCAGAATAGTGCATTATATATACTAAGATGTGATATTATACATTGGAATTAATAAAACATGTGACTTTACATATAGCTATTAAAAAAAAAAAACAAAAAAGAACAGTGCTGGCACATACTCTGGTTCTCAACAAATCACTGTTGAGTGAACAATGAATTGAGAGGGGGGAAAAATAGATAATTGAAGGTACAGGTCCAAGCACCTAGCTTTGGGGGACAAGGAGGAACCAGTGTTGGCAGGACTGAAAAATGACAAAGATGAAAACATCACAAGCACAGAAATAAAGTCCAGTTAGAGCTGGTTGAAGGAAGGGAGAACTACTCATATCTAGTACATTTAAGACCAGCATTAGGCATTCTGCATCTACATATTTATTTAATCTTCCCAAGAATGCCATTACATTTCAGTAGTTCATCCTAACTATTATTACTACAGTACTAACACCCTTAGTATTATAGTCTTTGCTCTCTTTCATGTATTTGTTTATTCATCTTTTTGGTTTTTTGATAGATGGATGGGTCAAAAGATGCAATTATAGAAATGGCAGATGCAGGCAATCTTGCAAAGAAAATGAGAAGAAGAAAGAAAAATGTGGGGAAAAAAAAATTTGTTGCATCCCTGATGTAAAGTGTGAACCCTCATACTCTGTTGAGAAACAACAGATGACATACGAAGCTAAGGTAAGAACAGCTGAACGTCTGTAAAACTCCTGATACAAGACTCTTAACAGCCAGAATTATGAGTTGGTGAAGTGGCTGTCTGGGGCACCTTCATGGTCCTTAGATATTAGATACCTGCTGGGTCTTCACAGGGTCCATTAAAGAAAATATGTTCATTACAGCTCTCATTATATCCTGTCTCTCTAATCCTCTGTAGCCTGACATCGGTAGGTTGTGTCAGGACATAACTAATGTTCTTGGTTCTCACTGTAAGACTATTTTGTAGGATCTACCACCTGAATTCCTAAGTCTTTGACCACATGCTAATAGGTCCCTCAACGTGAAAGTTTTCCAGGCTAATGCAGATTCCATCTTGGCCACACCTTATCTAAGACTCATCCTAGGGTCTTGAGATAGGCCATTGTGTCCAGAGGTCTTTTGCCTCTTTAACTCAAGGTGGTTCAGCCCAAGGCTCTGCCTCATGGGCTCACTTCTGGAATTTATCCCTTACCCCAATTCCTTAATTATTCTTAGCTTTCCAAAGATTGGCATGTCTTCTGACCGGGAAGCAACCATTGCCACCCCCACCCAAATGGAAGGGGAAAAGAGTAAAACAAAACAAAGAACAAACCAACCAACCAACCAACCCCCACCCCAAAACAAAAATCAGACAAACACCCCCCCAACCACTGCATTTACTGAGAATTTACTTATTGTGTGCAAAGCCTTGTCCTAAGTACTTTACATACATAATCTCCTTTCTTCCTAACAACAGCTTCACGAGCTAAGAATTTAGTATTATGTTCCTTTGCCAGAAGAGGAAATGAAGTCACAGAGAGTTTAAGTGACTTGCCCCAAGTACCGCTGGCCACTGAACTAGCCCTCCAGGTTCAGTAGCAAGACTTCGAACCCATGATGCCTGAGTTCAGATGTTGTGCTTCCTCAACGCGGAAAACTATTGCTGTAGTGAGAAAAGCTCACTGTGCTCTTCCCGTCCAGAACCAACGTCCTTAATGTGGAAGGTGTGGCAAAAGGGAAAGCCTTGGGAGCCTCCTTGTGGTTAAAATGTATAACAAATCCAGACCTAACTTGTATATCCAGACACAAATAGGAATGATCCCAAGTTATAGTTAAGGAAGGAATTGTTCCCACTTAGTAGACAGTCTTAGTTCAGAGACCAATGCCAGTCAGGTCTAGTGGTGAAAATTATCCCTTGCCTCTGTTGACATAATTATCTGGAGGACACAGTCTGAAGATAAGGTGCAGCAATCCACAATCATGGCAGCTTCTAACCATTCAACCCATTTCTCAAAGTACTTTCATATCAGTTTCCTCATCTACCGCCACTGTTATACCACCATATAACATTCATGTCCCAAACCTTAGAAGATGTCCTTAGGATATCTGGAGAGTGGATCAGTGACTGGGTCTCCAGTTACCTGGGCACAGTGATGCCAACCTCGACCACACCAATAGCTGCAGAAAAGCCCAAGAAGCTACCTGTTCTTCTACAAGTTTTTATATATTTTTGGCTGGAGAGATTATGCTTACAAATGGACTCAGGAGTCTTAGAGAGTTGTGTAAAGAAACCTCCAGACCATAGTCCCAAAGAATTGATAAGGATGCAGGGGAAATTCAGAGGCACTAATAGTATGTGACTATGTCACCTTACCACTCTGAGCCACATCTTGCCCATCCCCAAAATGGAAGTGTTGGAGTAGATTATAAACTCCATATGCCTTTCAACTCTTAAAGCCTTCTTCATTGTTTATATCGAAAATCCATTCTTTACCTATGACTTCAGATGCCACTCTAGAAAGCAAAGGCATGATGGAGGATAAAGAGACTGAGAAACAGGGAAGTCACCTCAACCTAAGTACTCAAACCGTAATCCTAAAATATTTCTTAGTTACCTTCTTGTTCCCTACTGCCCCCCCCATCATGTTGGCCACAAAAACCTTCCAACTTGCCTTCTTAGCACCTGTTTTTCTATCCCTGCCTCTGCTATTCTGATTCAGCCATCATCTTTTCTTGCCCATTGTATTGGCTGACTGTGTCCTCCAAATTCATACAGTCAAGTCTTAATCCCCAGTACCTCAGAACGTGACTGCATTTGGAGATAGGGTCTAAATTTAAAGAAGCAGTTAAATTAAAATGAGATCATTAGGGTGAACCCTAATCTGGTATGACTGGCATTCTTATAAGAAGAGGAGATTAGGACACAGAAGAAAAACCGTGTGAAGATACAGAGAGAAGACAGCAACCTACAAGCCAAAGAGCAAGACCTCAGAAGAAATCAACCCTGCCACACCATTCTACCTTCTGAAACTAAGTATAGAAAGAAAGAAAAAAAAGAAAGAAAAACCCTGCCAACACCTTGATCTTGAACTCCTAGCTTCCAGAATTGTGAGAAAATAAATTTCTGTTGTTTTAGCCCCTAGCCTGATACTTTGTTGTGGAGCCCTGGCAGATTAAAACACACATACTGTAACATTTACATCCTACTGGTCTCTTTGTCTGCCATCACCCCTGACTCACTCCACTGTTTCCATACAGTTATTGTGGATCATTTCTAAACCATTTCTAAAACCAGACCTGAAATTTTAATTTTTCCTTTCAAACTCTTCAAAAGCTGTGCAATGATAATAGGAATCAATTCTAAACTTCCTTTACGGGGCACCTGGTTGGCTCAGTGGGTTAAAAGCCTCTGCCTTCAGCTCAGGTCATGATTCCATGGTCCTGGGATTGAGCCCCACATCGGGCTCTCTGCTCAGCAGGGAGCCTGCTTCCCTCTCTCTCTGCCTGACTCTCTGCCTACTTGTGATCTCTCTCTCTCTCTTTGTCAAATTAATTAATTAATTAATTAATTAATTAAACTTCCTTGTACCCTCCTGTTCCACTCCCACCATGGACCTCACAAACAACTTATGTTCTTTGAAATTAATGGGTTTCTTGCTCTTTTTTTAAATTTCTTTTTTTTAATTTTAAATTTTTTATTTTTTTTTATAAACATATAATGTATTTTTATCCCCAGGGGTACATGTCTGTGAATCGCCAGGTTTACACACTTCACAGCACTAATCATAGCACATACCCTCCCCAATGTCCATTACCCCACCCCCCTTTCCCGACCCCCCTCCCCGCAGCAACCCTCAGTTTGTTTTGTGAGATTAAGAGTCACTTATGGTTTGTCTCCCTCCCAATCCCATCTTGTTTCTTTTCTTCTTTTTCTGCCCCCCTAGTCCCCCATGTTGCATCTCCACTTCCTCATATCAGGGATATCATATGATAGTTGTCTTTCTCTGATTGACTTATTTCACTAAGCATGATA
>PISX010035476.1:0-12873 GCA_004024625.1 Mellivora capensis
GAAGGCCTCACATTTAAAACTGGCTGGCAATGGCCTCTTCTTTCTTAAAAGACTGCAAATTATATTGTGTGGATAGTTGGTGCATAATAAATACTAATTGATTAAAAATATTGAGAGATGTCAGGACTTCTCTTGAAACAAGGTGACTACGTCTCTACTTTTGTTTCTAAGGTCCGGTGTGGATCTGTTATTTTGCTTCTAGGACCAGCACCACGGGCATCCCTTAGAGCTTGTCACAAATGCACAGTATCCCTCCATCTGTTACCGAGTCAGGACTTGCATTTTGAAAAACTCCACAGGTGATTCACAAGCACCTTACACTGGAGCACTAGCAGCCAGGGATTTACACAGGATAGCTCACCGTTAGCAGAAAGGGAAGAGCTGATTCCCTAAGCTCATATAATTGAGGGCTGGCTATCACCCTTCTCCAGGGGCAAAAATTCAGTTATGTTAGTCCAGATGTTCCCAGTCATTGGGAACACCTGGGAGCCTTAAAAAAATACCAAGGCACGCCCTCCCACCCTAGAGAGTCTGAAATAATTGGTCTGGGGTGGGATTGTGGGAACCTAAGTTGTTTTGTTGTGTTTTGTTTTTAGCACTTCCCAGGGGATGTTAATGTGTAGCCAAAATTAAAACTGTGAGAACTTTCCCACAAGATTGTCCCCTGGTTTTGATCAAGCTGACTTCTCTGTTCCCTATCCTTCCCAACCTAAACAACCAGGTGGATACTCCATAACTAGATTCTTACCTCAGAGTCTGACATGCTCTATTAATTATCTTAAAGCTCTGAAGTGTACTAGTGTATCCATATTCTGAAATATTGGTTGCCACCATTTTCTGCATCCTTATGGTGTTTCCCATAGTCACCTTTAGTCATTTAATCTTCACAGTGTGCGTAAATAGTATTTTTCTGCCCACTTACAGATGAGGACATGGAGGTTAGAAGGGTTGGATCTTCTGAGGCCATCATATTTCTCATGCTAAAATTTGTATCCCCTCCTCCATTCTTACATCTATGGTCTTCTAGTATCATGCTTTTATTTAGAAAACATCGGTTTGGGGTGCCTGGGTGGCTCACTGGGTTAAGCCTCTGCCTTCAGCTCAGGTCATGATCCCAGGGTCCTGGTATTGAGCCCTGCATCAGGCTCTCTGCTCAGCGGGGAGCCTGCTTCCCTTCCTCTCTCTCTGCCTGCCTCTCTGCCTACTTGTGATCTCTCTCTCTGTCAAATAAACAAATAAAACCTTAAAAAAAAAAGAAAAAGAAAACATCGGTTAAATTCCTAACACATGTGGCCAAACATAAGATTTATAATTGTTCAGTTTTTGAGAATTATTGGCCAATAGAATGAAAAGCAGGAAAGAAGTAGATAATAGAATTTAGAGCAGTTCTAAACCATTTAAGAGAAGTTTGAAAATTGCAATATAAAATTTCCTTCCTACATAACAGATGAGATTGTTCACTTAAAAACAAATATTAACTACCTCTGAGCTGAGGCACCGGGGTGGCTCAGTTGGTTGGGCGTCTGCCTTCAGCTCAGGTCATGATTGCAGGGTCCTGGGATCCAGCCCCACATTGGGTTCTCTGCTCCGAGGGGAGCCTGCTTCTCCCTCTCTCTGTGCTGTCCCCCAGCTTGTGTGCTTGCGCTCTTTCTGTCAGATAAATATATAAAATCTTTATTTTTTATTTATATATATATTTAAAAGATTTTATTTATTTGAGAGAGAGAGAGAGACAGAAAGAACACACAAGCAGGGGGAGCAGCAGAGGGAGAGGGAGAAGCAGTTTCCCTACCAAGCAGGAAGCCTCACGTGGGGCTTGATCTCAGGACCCTGGGATCATGACCCAAGCCAAATGCAGACACTTAACGGACTGAGCCACCCAGGTGCCCCATAAATAAAATCTTAAAAAAAAATACTCCAGAGCTAGTGTCTCCATACAAATATTAAATACTCCATATGGGCCCTGTGTTAACACTGGAGATGACTAGGATAAAAAACAGTCTTTGTTCTTAAGATGACAAGAGAGGATAAGAACCTCTAACAGTCCAACATATGACAGTGACTATAATCACATGCTCAGGGGCACCTGGGTGGCTCAGTGGGTTAAAGCCTCTGGTTTCGGCTCAGGTCATGCTCCCAGGGTCCTGGGATCGAGCCCCGCATCGGGCTCTCTGCTCTGTGGAGAGCCTGCTTCCTCCTCTCTCTCCCTGTCTGCCTCTCTTGACCTGCTTGTAATCTCTGTCTCTCAAATAAATAAATAAAATCTTAAAAAAAAATTTTTCTTTATAATCACATGCTCAAATGTGGTAAGGTCATTAAACTTTGTCCAAGTTCAGAGGCTGGCAGAAACCAGGACAATAAAGAAAGGGTTTATGGAGGAGGTCTGTCTGAGGTGTCTAAGGATGAATGGAGACTGGATATAGGAAAGACAGAACTGAACTGGGAAGGATGGTGGCGTCATACTTACCAGGAAGTGAGAATTTTCCTAGCTGAATTACCAACCTGGTTTCTTGTTGGGTGAACGTCCCCTGTCTGGGTACTGACAACCCATTGTCTTTGAATTCTAACCAAATGCGATCCTGGCCAAGTTAAGTGCTGAGTGTCCAGAGTAACCTGTATCTGGAGTAGCAGAATCAGTGAGATGCAAAGGGTTATTTACACACCTGATACCTACCTGCCTCATATATTCACAGGCTTCTTTTAAGGTTGCTAGAGTACACTTTGCTTAATATTTGAACCTAGAGAAGTTGAAAGCCAAGTACTTATTTAAATATTGATCAAGCTCGGTGCTCTAGAGAAGGCAAGAAAACTACAGATAGCATGATTATACGCCCTTACTTAGAAAAGATTCCACAATTACTAGTTTTGCTTGTTTCTTTTTAGTGTAGAAGAGTTTTAGGTAATTTCTTATTATTCTTGTTCCTCCTCCCACACTTTCTCACTTTTTTCTTGCTATATATCTGACCTAATTAATGAAAAAAAAAGGGAGGAAGGAGAAAGAAAAAAATATACAATGGTTCCACACTAGTGATGTAAAAACTATTAAAAATAAGGGCCATTAGGGGCACTTGGGTGGCTCAGTGGGTTAAAGCCGCTGCCTTCGGCTCAGGTCATGATCCCGGGGTCCTGGGATTGAGCCCCGCATAGGGCTCTCTGCTCGGTGAGGAGCCTGCTTCCTCCTTCTTCTCTGCCTGCCTCTCTTCCTACTTCTGATCTCTCTCTGTCAAATAAATAAATAAAATCTTTAAGAAAAAATAAGGGCCATTAACAGGTTGATGTTGATTACCAGAAATTGGGACCCATTTTTGTCTGGTGGGTTGATTTGATTAGTTTCCAGTAGACAGTTTATGGTTGGAATTTTTTTTTTTGAAAAGAATATTATTGTTTTAATCTTGAGTATCTTGAAGTCTTGCCATGGGCAGGAACTTTTTTTTTTTTTTTTAATTAAAGGCAGTGCCTGAGGCCAAGTCTAGGGTTCATCCCCTTGTGAAATAGAAGCGATAAGGACTGCAGCTTGGGTTAGGAGTGCGGTCCGGTTTGGGGCGCCCAATTATGAAGGCAGAATGCCAGACCTTTGCCTTGGAACAGGGCTAAGCACTTCGGAGGCGGAGGTGTTTCGCTATCTTCTTCAGGAGCTCTATCAGCGCAGTGGGTGAGACAAGGTGAGGCTGAGAAGAGAGGCACAAACAGCCAAGACGCGGGAGAGGTGTTGCAGAAGGCCGGGTAGGCGTGCTCCTTTCTGGCTGGTGGTCTCGGTGGCCAGCTTCTTGGGGCCACACCCCTGTGCGGGTCCTGTGGGTGGCAGGTCTTCACAGGAAAAACAGAGACTCAGCGTACTCTCGAGAAAAGTCATTTTGGTAATTTCAACTTTCAAGGTGGTCTGCAGTCTGTGTTTTGAAGACCTGGCTGACGGAGAAGCTTCTCTGCTTGGGGTTACCATCAGTGGAGGCGGAAAAGCGCACTGGATGGTAAGGGAGTCCCTCCCACGCTGTTTTCCCTTGTAAAAACAGGTTAGGGTTTTCCTGAAAATTTCTTCAGTTATGAGGACTTGTAGGGGGAGCTACTTGCATGCACGAGCCCGAAGAGAATGAAGGTCGCATGGCTCTGGGACAGAGGGCCGGGAACCTCGAGCATCAAGAGGGCGTCTTAATTGTCAGTCACCCTTGGGCCACGTTCTGTCACCGGTGTGGTGGCTTTTAGTTGCGAACAGGCTCAGCCTCCCTCGGGCATGGGCCAACTCCTTTCAGAAAGGGGCAGGCCACTGCTTCCTCAGACGGCGCCAAGGCGAGGCCCATGGGGGCCTGGGGAGTGCGGGCGCCGCAACCGGGACACGACCTCGCCCTCCTCGGGCCCAGCAGGGCCGCGCCGGCCTCCGCTCGTCTCTGCGCCCCGGGACGCGGAGCGGGGGCAGCCGAGGCGCGCCGGGAGGGGGCTGGCGGAGGCAGCGCGGTCGGGCCGCTTCAGGTTTCGTCCTGGAGCCGGTGGCGGGCGCGGCGGCGGGCGGGCCTGGCCATGTGATGCCGCGGCCGGGAGGTGAGCAGGCGGGGATCCAGTGGCAGCCGGCAGGCGCGGCGGGAGCGGGAGCGGGGGCGGCCCGAGCTGCGGGCGCAGTCGGCCGGCTCCGGGAGCGCGCCCGCGGCTCCGCCCCCTCCGCGTTGGCCCCAGCCTTGCGGCCGCCGGGCGTTGCCAGCTTTGGCGAGAGCCTTCCCGGCCCTGGGCGGCAGCGGCGGCGGCGGCGGCGGCGGACCTGGGAGCGTTCCAGACGCCCTCGGGCAGGGCGCGGGGCTCAGCGCCTCGCTGGGGTTCCGGGGGCTGTGGGGGCCCTAGCTCCAGGTAGGTGCTCTTCAGGGTTCCATTCCCTGCGTCTCCCTGTAGCTCAGGGCAGAAAAGTTTGTTCTCTTCGCCTGAGTTCTCTGTCCCAGAAATACTCTCTCCAGGGTGCTGGGGGACGCGAGGGACAGCTGAGGTGGACAGGTGGGTGCTGCTGTGGCTTCAGTGGCGCGAGGGATGGCCGCCGCCTCCGGGTCCCTCGGGGACAGCAACAAGTGCAAAGGGTTGCACAGTCCAGCGAGGCGGCGGCGGCAGCTGCGGAGCGTGGGGTCGCTCGCGTCGCGCGGCCGGGAGCGCACAGAGAAGGCGGCGGTCCCTCTCCTTGCAGCCCCCGCCGCCTCCGCTATACAGGGTCCCGGGATGGGCGGGTGGAGGGAAAATTCCCCCAAGGAAATGCACCCTTGCAGTGGAGAAGCGGGTGTCTCGAAAGCTGGTTCCCCATTGGTGTCTCGCCTCTGGCGTGAGGGTTCTTGGTGGGGCTGGGGGCCCCCAGAGAGCAGACCAAGCTCGTGGTACCAGCGCTATCACTTCCTTTCTGTGGAGATATTTGCTCGTGTTTTCAAAGGAATCTGTAGTTACTTGATTAGGAGGAGGCAGTCGGCATTCCATCGGATCTTACTCTTAGGGATTCATTTGCCCCTTGAATACCTGGGATGTGGGTAAAAGGTACCCTAACCTTCTCGTGCTAAAAGTTTCCTTAGGGGTCGTGATGATGGGCTTGTGCTCCGCCAAGGAGGCATCCCTTTCTGTCGAGGCTGTGTGGAAGATGGGTGCTGAGGCCGCCTTGGAAACCTAGTTCTGGTTTCCCAGACGCCAATTAGATTTCCAGGAGAGAATCCATCTGCCTCCCCTAGGAACCCATAGCGTTACGACTGTGGGTCGTAGGAAAGGCAGCAACATCTGTGTTTGCGCAGCTTTCCTCGCTTTGACCCCTGCCTGGGTCTGGACAAATCCCTGCAGACCCGGAATTACGGAGGTTTACCACCAGACCCGCGGTAACCGGGTAAGAAGGGAAAAAAACAAAAAACCAAATCTTAAACAAAACAAGGACAACAACCAAAACCCCTCATCATTTATGGTCCCAGGGGGTTTCTCGTTTTCTGAAGCGTTGTCATCCTGTGTTCTTAAGCCCTGAAGCTGCCACGGAAAGCGAAATCCTGTTTCCACAGCAAAAACAGAGACCTGTCCTACTAGGTTTGGTAGGTCGTCCATTGTACATGACAGTCCAAGTACCGTGATAACCCGCAAGGTTTCTAGATATATTTTGGGTTTTACATATATTCTTAAAACATCTTTGTATTTGCCTCCTCTTCATTCACGGCAGAGCTAACTCCTTTTGGAGTACTTGGAGGATAAGAAATGAGTACTGCAAAAACCCTTGGAATTTCTTTCAACAATGTATTTCAATACTAGAACTCTGCAGTGAACTTTTTGTGATATTATTGTGCTCATTTAACTTTGATTAAATAGGAATTTGGATCACCTCAGACCTCAAGTTTAGTGGTTAGGGAAACTGAGGCACGCAGGTAGCTACTGGGTATGTGACTGGAATGTCCTGGCTCATATTAGAATGGAGAACAGAGAATTAGTGTTTGTTCTGCTTTGGACTGCTTTCTTCCTTGTAACAACCATATAACCTGGCCAACCAAGAACAGGTTATGTAACAGGTGTCATTAGACTTTCCTTTGAAGCACCTGTCCTGCCCTTTAAGTTTAGAAACACTTAAAGAGGAAAATGGTAAATAAGGCTTGATGAAATTTCATCAGGGGCCTCATTTGGGGTTCACACCTTTTTTTTTTTTTCTTTAAACATGTAAGTACTGCAGAAGAGTTTAGAATATTTTCTCATTGTACTTTTCTGAGAAAGTCTGTGGTGGCTCAGACAAATTAGGCAGAAATTGCAGGTGAGTTCTGATACATGGCCTTTACTATATGGGAAAGGGAAAAGTACTCTAAATGGGTATTAAAACTGGAATACGGGCGCCTGGGTCATTCAGTCAGTTGAGTGTCTGCCTTTGGCTCAGGTCATGATCCTGGGGTCCTGTGATCGAGCTCTCTGCTCGTGGGGAGCTTGCTTCTCCCTCTCTCAGCTCAGTGCTCTCTCTCACTCTCTGTCAAATGAATAAATAAAATCTAAAAGATAGGCAGAGCAGCAGGCAGAGGGAGAGGGAGAAATAGGTCCCTCACTGAGCAGAGAGCATGATGTGGGTGCGGCTTGATCCCTGGACTCCGGGGTTGTGACCTGAGCTGAAGGCAGATGCTTAACCACCTGAACCACCCAGGTGTACCAATAAATAAAATCTTAAAAAAACCCCAAACCCTGGAATACAATACTTATATTAGTCATCGTGTTCAAAAGTAATACTCTGTTGGTACTTAAGCTCTAACTTAAAGTCTGGTCAGAGTTTATGACAAGTAGACTCCGCAGAAAAATGGATGCTATAAATATTGGAAAACCTTTTATGATTGGGGCTTGGCTACCATGGTACTGCCAAATAACTCTAGCAGAGGATGGTAGAGCCCAAATTACTCTCCAGCTCCTAGGCTGACTAATTTTATTATGCTTTAATTTACTGATAAGCTAGGATCTCTAATTGCTGTAGGTTTTGTCTAATAACATTTGTACTTAGATTGCTTTAGTCGTACAGAGAAGCTATAGGATAATTCTTTCATGTGACTTTGGTACAAAGCGATGGGTCAGGTTGGGTAATTGCTATTTTGGGTTCTAAATTTCTGTTGATTTCAGATCTAAGGCATTACTTTTCTGATTTTAGAGTTTTTAGGATCTGTTGCATTTTTTTTTAGATTTATTTATTTGAAAGAGAGTAATGCACATGAGCTCACTGTTGTTGGGGGTGGGGGGTAGTGTAGAAAGAGACAGGGACACAGAATCCCAAGCAGATTCCCTATTGGGTACAGAACACTTGCAGGGCTTGATCCCAGGACCTGGAGATCATGACCTGAGCCGAAACCAAGAGTTGGAGGCTTAACCAACTGAGCCACCAGGCACCCCAGGATCTGTTGCATTTTGACTGGGCTTTTCCACACTTGACACTAAGATATGTGACTGGTAAAATGCCAGTATCTTTACATGATAGGGCATCTTAATGAACTGTAATTTTTTCCTTAATTTGATCTTGGCACAGTAGTAATTTGCTTATTTCTACCATTACTGTTCCTGGACTCCTTCTCCTGTATAACCAAGATAATGAGATTTGACATGATTTTTTAAATGAGGGAAAGCAAAAACATCATGTAATTGAATATTGGAAAATTTGGTCCAGTGATCTTCATTTTGAACGCTTTTATCAAATGGATTTTTATTCTCCAGAGGTGATTTTTCCTTAAATTTTCCCTCAATCTGAAGTTTGACTTGTGTAAGAAATTACTGTGAAAGTAGTTTCTTGAAAAGGAAACCTTGTATGTGTGAGTGAAGCCCAGCAGAGGTAGAGATGGGCAATGGCATGTTTGCTTTTCTTGGTATCATGTCCAGAAGAGACCCTCTAAACCAGCCTATTTCACGTGGCAGACTTTGAGAGGTGTGCACATGACCATTTTACTTCCAACATACTTAAAATGTTAACTAACTGTTGAAATATACAGACCTTCCCTTACTATGTTAATCAAGAGATAAATTGCCTGTTAATGAATTCATGGTTTAGCTCCCAGTTTCACTGGCAAACACAAGTTACCATGCCAATTGTGGCTTAAAGCCTGTTCCTTTTCTTCCATTGCTTTATAACTTAAAGAAATTATTTAAAACTGTAACAAAGCGAATCACAGTGGGGACCCTGGAGCTAGACTGTCAGACAGCCCCAGCTCTGTCCGGGCTGTGTGACCTCTCTCTACCTGTGGTTTTCCTTTGGTGCAATGGGGATAATCATTAGAATCTCCCTGATTGGGTTGTTTTGAAGATTCAGTGAGTTAGTTTACAGAGAGCCTCTAGAAGTGCCTGGCAGAGAGTAAGTTGTAGAAAACGTTGGTGGTTATATTTATAACAAACGGAAAATAGGCAATTAGAGTTTTAGCTTTAGCAGGTTTTTCTGGTTTTGGAAGGCAATGGGAGGTCAGTAAGAAAGTACACTAGACTGGGAGTCAAGGATGGATTTAGCCTCTCTCCCAACTGTGTGAACCTGGGCAAGTGTGACCCCTCTTGAGGTCTCCATTTCCTCCTCTGGTAAAGCAGATTAGACTGGATAGTCTCTAAGGCCCGCCAATCCTTATATGGTCAACTAATGAAATTTGGAAAGTGAGCATTTGTCAACTCAGCCTTGTTATCTTGGGCAACACTGCCAGGAAGGTACCATCCACAGAGCTGGTACAGTACTTGCAGTGGTCACTGAGCATTTTGATGGGACTATGGACTATTAAGACCATTAACCTACCTCACCTTTCTCACCAGCTGGTCATCAGGTTGAAAGGACTGAGTTATCTTTCTGGACTTAGTCTAGTCCATGAAAGTCTAGATCTCATGCATGCAGGTCATAGGTTACCCTGCTCCCTGTATTCTGAGGTGCTCCCCATGTTTAAAAGGGGTGGTGTAGTCCTAGGAAGCCAAGAGGCAAGCTGGCTGGTGTTTTCTGAATTTCACAATAAAAATTCCATGCCTGATTCCGTACCTCACCATTAGCCTTAACAGAGATACTGTGACTAGACGGACTTGCTGCAAAGGAGGTTGTAAGAACTTAAAAGCATTGGTGAAGATCAAGAGGTTTCCATTGGGGCAAATTTCTGTCTTAGGTGGCCCCTTCCCACTGTTTGTTTGCATTATCTTCTGGTTTTTGTCTGTTTCCCTTCTTCACTTCGTCCAGCCTCCTGGTGCTGTGTGACCAGCTGTTGGTTTGAAATGGTATGAGGTGCTCAGTGATTGAAGTTATGGGCTCCTCACTTTGAGATCCAGCCCAGGATCCCAAGCGTGATGGCTTGGTGGTATCATCTGGGTTTAGAATCTCCGGTGAGCCTGGCCTTTTTGAAAAAGGTGATAAGACTGGGCTTTCTAACGACTTCTGGAGGCTTGAGATGTTTCTGGCATTCTACATTTGAAAGTATTCTGGAAAGAGTAACACTTGGTTTTTCTCATGGACTACTTTGTCCCTACGGGCATGTCACCCATCTCTTGTGAACCCTTGCTTAACTACAAATAATAACTACCTATGGACTAGGCTGTATACTTGCTAACCTCTGTGACCTCATGTTTGGTCTCTTTTCCTTTCTACCTAAAATCTATTGCAGTCTTCAGAGCAAGATCGAGCATGCTTCTGAAACCTTTGACCAACTTTTCCTTCTGATCTCATTAATATATTGCTGGTCCCTCTGATTCATCATTGATCACCTGCCCCTGCTTTCATTATGGGTTCCTATGTGTTAGTCTTGACTTTCCAGCTTAACTGTAAGCTCACTGAAAGCAGGAACCCTGACTCAGGCTACTGCATAGGGTGCTCAGATCAGAATATGCACATGTTCGTTGATAATTTTGTCTTCATGTCAACAAGTCCTTTTAATTCACAGCAAAGGCTAATGGCAGTGTTTCCTGTGTAGTGGGTGTGGGTTTCATTGGAAGATACTGGTTTGCAGGAGAAGAAAGGTAAAGGTTGCCCAGGAGGTTAGATGACTAGTCCTTCTCAGATGTAAATGGGCAGTTCCACAGGCAGTGTTAGAAATTATATGTTCAGTCTGGGAAAATGAATGCAGTTCTTGACTAGAGTCAGAGCCTTAGGATTGAGAGAAAGCTGAAAGTTTTCTTTTAGTTTCTAGCAGATGCACAATCCCCCTGTGTAGCATACTTATGAATATTTGACCACTTGAATACTAGTCTTGAATATTTGGAGTGATGGGGAGAAATACCATAATACCATAAAGATACCCCGACCTATCTTTTTACTTTAATACTTTACCAATACTTCACCAATACTTTAATACCATAAAGATATCCCGACTTATCTTTTTCCCCTCTCAACTTGATTGATAAATATAAACGTATATATTTAGAGTGTCCACTGTGATGATTTGATACATATGTTGGGGAATGAGTATCAAGATCAAGATAGTAAATCATTGGGACGCCTGGGTGGCTCAGTTGGTTAAGCGGCTGCCTTCGGCTCAGGTCATGATCCCAGCGTCCTCGGATCGAGTCCCACATCGGGCTCCTTGCTCGCCAGGGAGCCTGCTTCTCCCTCTGCCTGCCACTCTGTCTGCCTGTGCTCGCTCGACCTCTCCCTCTCTCTCTAACAAATAAATAAATTAAAAAAAAATTAAAAAAAAGAAAGATAGTAAATCATTATGTCATCCAGTTAAGTTTTTTGGGTTTGTGGTGTGAATGTTTAAGATCGACTCTAAGTAACTTGAAAGTATGCAATACTGTATTAACTAAAGTAGTCTATTAACTATAGTTACCATGTGGTATATTAAATCCTTAGAACTTACTGTTATAGGTCAAAAGGTATAAAATTTGAGTTCCATCTTTAAATTTCCTCATTTCCCCCAGCCCCTGACAACCACCACCATTCCATTCCGTTACTAGGAAATTAGGTTTGTGTGTTTTTAAAAAAAATATTTATTTCGCAGAGAGACACACAGTAACAGAGAGAGAGAGAGAGAGAGAGAGCGAGAGAGCAAGTGCACAAGCAGGAGGAGTGGGAGAGGGAGAAGCAGGCTTCCCGGCAAGCATGGAGCCCAGTGTGGGGCTCAATCCCAGGACTCTGGGATCATGACCTGAGCCAAAGGCAGACACTTAACAACTGAGCCACCCAAGCACCCTGTTTTTGTTTTTGTTTTTTATATTAAAGATTTTATTTGTTAGAGAAAGAGAGCCTTCAAGCAGGGGGAGGGGCAAAAGAGAGGGAAAAGCAGACTCTCCCGCTGAGCATGGAGCCTGATGTGAGTTTCCATCAGAGGGCCCTGAGATCATGATCTAAGTTGAGGGCAGATGATTAACGATTGAGCCACCCAGGTGCCCTTCATTGTAGTTTTGACTTGCCTTTCCCTGATAAGTGATGTTGAGCACCATTTCATGTACTTATTGGCCATTTGTATATCTTTAGAAAACGTCTATTCAGATCTTTTGAACATTAAAAAAAAAAGATTTTATTGATGTGGGCGACGCCTGGGTGGCTCAGTTGGTTAAGCGTCTGCCTTCAGCTCATGTCCTGATCCTGGGGTCCTGGGACTGAGCCCCACATTGGAATCCCTGTTCAGCAGGAAACCTGCCTTTCCCTCTGCCTCTCCCTCCAGTTGTGTGAGCTATCTCTCAAATAAATAATTTCTCTCTCTCTCTCTCTTTTTTTTTTTTTTTTTAGAGATTTTATGTATTTATTTGTCAGAGAGAGAGAGAGCGAGGAGGCAGGCAGAGGGAGAAGCAGCCTCTCTGCTGAGCAGGGAGCCCAAAGGTGTCCTGGGATATTATGTCATTCTGTAGGGTTTTTTCCCTGAGCAAAAACTTTTGGGTGTGACAGATTTCCATTTCTTTGCTTTTGTGGCTCTTGCTTTTGGTGTCTTATCCAAAAATCCTCACCAAAGCTGATGTAGATGTGGGAAACAAAGGCATAAGGAAACACAGATAAAATTAAATGTCCGTATAACCTGCAGCCCATTGACAAATACTTAAGGCAGGTGGAGTATAATGTTTCTCCAGGAAGCTCCTAACTGTCTTAATATTAACTCCTTCCTAGATGGAAAAGCAATCTTACTTTGACAATAGCAAGGCTTCCCACATTCTAGGAGTCCTCTTTAGCATATGAAAATCCTTTGGAACTTCCCTTATCCTTCCCTCAATCCCAAAGTGTATAATCAGTTGCTCCACTTAATCCTGGGGCAGTGGGCAGCAGCTCTTTCTTTTTTTTTTTTTAATAATTTTTATTTTTTATAAACATATTTTTATCCCCAGGGGTACATGTCTGTGAATCACCAGGTTTACACACTTCACAGCACTAACCATAGCACATACCCTCCCCAATGTCCATTACCCCACCCACCTTTCCCGACCCCCTCCCCCCAGCAACCCTCAGTTTGTTTTGTGAGATTAAGAGTCACTTATGGTTTGTCTCCC
>PISX010035477.1:0-12867 GCA_004024625.1 Mellivora capensis
TCCTCTCTTTTCTAGAAACAGATCAAAATCACCTCTCACAAATAAAAACACATGATTTCTAATATCTCTCCCTTTCCTCATCTCTTTCAGTTCAATATATTTGTCTGCAATACACAATGAACATAATGTTCATTGCAATAGAACATAAAATGGAAAAATGCAAAATATTTTATAAGTATTTTAATATATGACAAACAGTATGATTACTATTAAACACAAAAAATATTAGAAGGGCATCAATAACAAAATATTAATTGGAAGCCATTATGGTAATTCTCTGGGTATATAATCCATGGACCAAATCTATTATAAAAAGGGCATTAGATATTTAGCAATTTACAAGGGTAGATGAGAAGGTTCTATTCAATGATTCTGTGAAAAATTTAAGTTCCACCAGACTTACATTTATAGAAATACCTTCTCTGACTGCTCTACATGTTGCCATAAAATCAACTGGTCCTACCTACATCGTGTGGAAAGTGTGAAGGCATTAAATAACAAATTATAATGTTTTTGTTATTTTTTTAAAAAAATTATTATGTTGGATATAAAAACAGGTGGTAATGTTTCTGACATTAGTCTAATTTGCATGAATTCTGCTCCCAGTATCTTAGTCAGATTTTCAAAAGTGTAGACAACAGAGGCACCTAGGTGGCTTAGTCAGTTAAGCATCCTTTCAGCTCAGGTCACCATCTCAGGAGTGTGAGACTGACCTGCCTTGGTGGCGGTGGGGTGGGGTGGGGGCTCAGCAGGGAGTCTGCTTCTCTCCCACTCCCTCTGCCCCTCCCCCCCACAGGTACTCTCTCTCTCTAAAATTAATTAATTTAAAATAAAAAGGTAGGCAACAGCACTGGCCATATTTTCAATCTACCAGTATGCTACCTACTAATAAATATAGATACATTATATTATAATAGTATAAACTCTGACATTATATAATTATATTATAGTTACATAAATGTTCCAAGTGTTACTTTGGTGGCTACACTTGCCAGAAATATAGTTTTATATTTATATTGTAACTGAAGATTCAAGGAACAGATTTCTCCAAACTTAACAATTATAATCAAGTCGTTTCCTCTCATTTAAATAGCACTCACACACACAACATATGTATATGTTGTGTGTGTGCTATATATATATGCACACACATACATACATACATGTGGTATGTGTACTCTATATATGTGTGTATGTGTGTATATATATATGTGTGTATATATATGTATATGTATATATGTATGTGCCTGTATGTGTGCACCTTTTCCTGAGAATAGTATCTATTTCTTTCTAAAACCTATTGTTGGCAATTCATTGTCTTAAAAGAGCATAAAACTTTACTTGGTATGTAAGGTCTAGGCTCCACAATTCACTTTCTGTTATCATCGCCTATTCTCAGAATTACACTCCATACTTTAAACAAAAGTAATCCTTATTCTCATCTCCTTCAGTTTGTATTCAAATCCACAAAGTTTAACTCTTCCTCAATGGACCAGTGCCAATGTTCCCTCTCCCCTGAAATTTTTATTAATCATCCTAATTAGGATCATTTTTTTTCAAGTGTTCTCAGTGCTTTAATCTCACTTAGTGCATGTAGAACAGTGTCTGCCTTACATTGTATTAATTATCAGAGTAGACACATCTCAGCTTTGAAATTATAAACTTCAGGATAGCAATTTTCCTACTCATCTTTATGCTCCATATGGTAGCATATGTCTGGTCCAGAATGGATGTTGGATATTCAAAAATATTTGTTGGATTGAACTGGATAGAAGTATTTAAGGCAAATTCTGAAGTTAGTACTTATTAGCAAGAAGCTATGCCACAGAGAATCTGCCTTGAGTTAATCAGATATAATTTTATTTTTTTATTTTTATTTATTTTTAAATGTTTTTATTTTTTATTAACATATATTATTAGCCCCAGGGGTACAGGTCTGTGAATCACCAGGATTACACACTTCACAGCATTCACCATAGCACATGCCATCCCCAATGTCCATAACCCAATCAGATATTATTTTATACAGAAGTCTCATATTGAAAACAAAAATTGCAATCAGAAATTAAAACAGTATTTAATAAAGTATAACAAAATATCATATGTATCTTTCCCTAATTTACCTGAGAGTACAAAAATCAATATTTTATATTCTGGGTTCTAAATTTTTTTTGTCATAATAGACAAATATAGGCTCATATGGGCTACATTCATGGTACTGGGGAGGTTTCACAGAGTGAGAAGAAAGCAACACCAAGTCTCAGATGCTAGATTTTCATAAAAATATTATGTCTTAGATTATACCTCTACTTGCTCACCTACTACTCCCTTAGAGTTAATTACTAAATACTAAATCCAGAGACCTCAGAAAGGTATTTCTGATATATTTTTATTTTAGCAATAACAACAAAAAATGGATCACAGCTTTAGGATTTAACAAAGGCACAAAATCTGTGATAAACCTACAGAAAATAGAGATAGTCCTAGTTTTCTTTCATGGCAGAATTAACCATTCTAAAAATCCAGACTGTTTTTTAAATCAAAACAGATTATAATATTAATGAGGAATCCAAAGAGAGCAACAAACCTGAAAAAATACTTCCTCCTCATTTAGCAGAAACAATAGATGTTTTACTAAGCTCCTGTTAACACATTAGAGATACTTAGGTAATTAAGTATGTAAAGCCTCTGGAGAAAAAAAATCATCCAGGAACTTGGCCAACATGTAAGTAAAAGAAAGGTATTAATATCTATAATGACAACTCACTAGTAGTCAATCATAATTCAAACAAAATTGAATAACTGAAGCTATGCAAAGAAAGTATTCAGCTGTATGTTTTTCTTTCTATGCATATTTTTTGTGAATGGCTAACAATACTGTATATTAATTGTATTATATAATATAATTATATATCATTGTATATATGCATATACATATATAGAATACAGAATTCATATAATTGTATGGTATAATACAATCTACCTGTTTTCTGTTCTTAATAATTTTACCTTTGTCATGTCTATGTCTACACAGAAAACTGCTAAGTATTGGAATTACATTAAATCTAAAAACAAATCTGGAGAAAACTGCATCTCATATATTAAGTCTTCCAATGCAAAAATATGGTCTCTCTCTCCACTAGTTTACATTTCCTTTGAATTTTTTCATCATTTTGTGACTTTTGTCATATAGATCTTATACATAATTTGTTATATTTACATTTAAAGATTTCATTTTTGAGGGACCATGATAAATGGTACCTTTCAAAATTTTGGTTCTAAATATAGAAAAAAATATTTTTCTATGTTAATCTTGTATCCAGCAAACATGCTAAATTCACTCTAAGAACGTTTTGTAGATTTCTTGACATTTTCTACATAGACACATCCTGTCTATCACTAAGGATATTTTTATTGCTTGCTTTTGAAATTCTGTGTCATTTATATGTTTTCCTTGCCTTACTACACTTGCTAGATCTAAAAACAGTATGATGTTGAAAAAGAAGTAGTAAGAGTACATATCCTTCACTTGTTCTAATAGGGGTAAGTCATTCAGTATTTGCCCAATAAGTATGATGTTGCATTTTTTAATGGATTATTTTTCAGACTGAGAATGTCACCTTCTATTCCTAGTTTGCTGAGTTTTTTTTTTAAATCACGAATGGTGCTTTGTCTAATGCATTTTCTTCACTTATTGATATGATTATATTTTATGCTTTCTTTTTCTTATTTAGTCTGCTAATGCAATGGATTACCTTGATTTTTAAAAGTTGGATCAGCTTTGCTTGCCCCAGAATGTAGCCTATTTGGTAAGTACTGCATCTGTGATTAAAATGTGTATGTACTGCCAGGTGGAGGGTTCTATAAATATCAGTTAGGTCAAACTGATTGATAGTGTTAAGACATCTACATTTTTGCTGATTTTTCCATTTGTTTGTTCTATCAATTGTTAGAAGAAATGGCTGCAGTTCCCAAGAATAATTGTGTATTTATATATTTCCCCTTTTAGTTCCATCAGCTTTTGCATCATGAACTTCAAAGCTCGGTTGTTAGATGATTTAATTACTATGGAAAAAAATTTAAAAAGAAGAATCAAACTGGAGGATTCACACTAAATGATTTCAAGATTGACTAGCAAAAGTAAAGTCAAGGATATTAGTGGTACTGAATAGAGATCTAAGAATAGGCCCATCCTTTTATAACCAATTTGACAAAGATACAAAGAAAAGTCAGTGGAGAAAGGACAGTCATCAACATTTGGTGCTGAAACAACTGTTCACCCAAATTTAAAAAAAAAAAAAAAAAAAAAGGAAGAAAGGAAGGGAGGAAGGGAAGAAAGAAAAAGAAAGGAATTTGCTCTATACCTCACATTATATACCAAAATTAAGTCAAATAGATTGTAAATTTAAATGTAAAGGCAAAGATTATGTAACTTCTAAGAGAACACTTAAAGAAAAATTATTGTGACCTCATATCTGGGAAATAATTCTTTAACATTACATGAAGAATATGATTTATAAAAGAAAATGTGTTCTTTGTCTTCATTAAAATTTAAACTTTCATCATTTATTTTTAAATATTTATTTATTTATTTGAGAGAGAGAGAGAGCACATGAAGGGGGGGAATGGGAAGGATAGAGGGAGGGAATATCAAGCCGATGTCCTGCTGAGTGCAGAACCTGAGGCATGGCTCAATCTCACAAACCTTAGATCATGACCTGAGCTGAAATCAAGAGTGAGTTGCCCAACCAACTGAGCCACCCAAGTGACCCTAAACTTTCACCTTCTATTTTTTATTTTATTATTATTTTTTTAAAGATTTTTATTTGTTTATTTGACAGAGAGAGAGAAAGAGAGAGAGCACATGTGCACACACACAAGCAGGGAGAGCTGCAGGCAGAGCCAGAGGGAGAAGACTCAATCCCAGGGTTTTGGGATCATGACCTGATCCGAAGGCAGATGCTTAACCAACTGAGCCACCCAGGCACCCAACTTTTATCTTTTAAATGACACGTTTTAAAAAAAGATGATAAGGCACAAAAGAAAACTGTATTTGAAAATTCACAGCTGATAAAAGACTTCTATCAGTCATATTCAAAGAATTTTCAAAAATAATAAAAATATAAATAACCCAATTAAAAATGGGCAAAATATTAGATTGAGAAATGAGTTGTTGAGGAGTTTGAGAAACAGAAAAATCTCTTTATTTTTATTTTGGAAGTTCTGGGGAACCACTTGGAAGATATAAGGAGTAGTTAAATGAGTAGAGGTGTGCTAAGTAATGGTTTCTCTATTTGAAGCATGCAGAATGGATCATTCCATAGATTAGAGGGCATGTCTGTTATAATTTTCCTGTGGTGCCATTGCTAATGAAACATCATGCCTGATAAGCCTATTTATTTTTCTGTTCTAAAAGACACAAAGGTGTACTCATCAAGGAATGGATCTATCAACTATCTATTTTAGTTTGTACCATTTACAATTTAGCAAATAAGGAAAGAACATTATTTATTTTTATTATTTATACTTTTAATTACTCTATAAAATTTAAAATGTAACACTATAGTGTATTATTATTATAATTACACCTACTTGTCTAGAAATACAACCATCTAATAAATATTTTAAGACTTCAGGTCATGATGGGAGGTAACATGACTTATTGGAAAAATTATGGGCAATGGAGAAAAAATGAGAGGTTAAATAAGAGCTCTGTTGTGTACTATTGATTGATCTCATGTAAGTACAAGTAGCTTATGTGTACCATCCACTAAATAAATTAATAATGATAAATAATGTTAACAAATTTCCATCTAATGGGTTTGTCTCATTTTATCCACAAAACAAACCAATATGGAGAATTATTATTATATACTAAACATATATGTATATCGATAGAGAGATACATGGAGAAATTACTCAATATACTATTTATCATATATTACTCATTACATGTCAATTCTTCCCCCATTTCCTATTCCTTTTTGCTAACCAGGACAAGAGACATAGTTTAATCCTATTATGCATTCTCAAAAATCACATATTTGATTCAATGAAATGCAAAAAAGGAAACTGTAATTGAAGTCTACATACTATGTTCCATATTTTTAGGAATTACATCTTATATCTTGATTTTAATACATTAATTTACAGTATAACTTACAATCATAGACATCTATAATTGTATAGCCAGTAAGTGGTAAATACAACTCAACACCAAAAAAACCCCAAATAATCCAATTAAAAAAAAGGGCAGAGGACCCAACTTTTTTTTCCAAAGGAGACATCCAGATAGACAACAGACACATGAAAAGTGCTCAACATCATTAATCATCAAGGAAATACATATCCAAACCACAGTGAGATATCACTTTATACCTGTCAGAATGGATAGTGTGAAAAAGACAAGAAATGTCAAGTGTTGGCAAAGATGTGGAGAATAAGGAACCCTCCTGCACTACTGATGGAAATGTAGCTGGTGCAGCCACTATGGAAAACTATATGGAGGTTCCTCAAAAAATTAAAAATAGAAATACCATATAATCCAGTAATTCCACTGCTGGGTATTTACTCAAAGAAAACAAAAACACTAATTTAAAAAGATACATGCATCCCTATGTTTCCTGCAGCATTATTTACAATAGCCAAGATATGAAAGCAACTGAAATGTCTATTGATAGATGAATGGATAAAGAATGTGTGGTATATATACAATGGAATATTTCTCAGTCATAACAATAAAAAAAAAGAATGTGATCTTGCCATTTGCTTCAACATGGACGGACCTAGAAGATATTATGCTAAGTGAAATAAGTCAGAGAAAGACAAATACCATATGCTTTCACTTATATGTGCACTCTAAAACAAAACAAAAAAAAATGAACAAACAAAAACAGAAACAAACCCATAAATACAGAGAACAAAGTGATGGTTGCTCTAGAGGAGGGAGATGGGCAAAATGGGTGAAGAAGAGTGGGAGATACAGGCTTCTAGTTATGGAATGACTAAGTCATAGGGATGAAAGGTATAGTATAAGGAATATGGTCAATGTACTGTAATAGAACTTGTATGCTGACAGATGGCAGCTATATTTATGGTGAGCATAGCATAGCACATAGAGTTGTCAAATCACTATTTTGTACCTCTAAAACCCACGTAACAATGTGTATCAACTATACCCCAATTTAAAAAAAGTAAAAAAGATATATATATATATACATATATATATATATATATATATGTATACACACATATAGATAGATGAACTAGGTAGATGTTTCTTTAAAATGGAAACTAAACAAAATCTGTAGCTGCTAGGGTTTAGGAAATTACTAATGATCCAGAGATTTTGGTGCTAATATCACTTATGCCATATCCAAATTTTGACCCTAAGTAATGATTTCACCATTATCAGCTGTCTCATCTGTACAACAAGAATACTGGCTACGTTGCAATATTACTGGAATTGGCCTTTCAGTTTACAATTTTCCTTTTTCTGGTATTTTTATAAATTTCCTTCAAGAAAACACTCACCTCCTATTCTTAATATGTCTGTACTGTATGTGTAGCTGGACTCAAAACCTGGGTCCAGGCATTCTGAGCATGATCACATGTCCCTACTGACAAGTTTAGGGATGAACATGTGGCACTCATAGGCAACAAGATAAAGAATAGAAACTTTTTCCAAGACTCTTGAAAGAGAGATGTAAAGTCTATTACACTAAGCTGGATAGCTTATGGGTAGCCATCTCCCATCACTTGGAATGTTGAAATTAAGACAACATAGAGGAAAACAGAACTCAGACACAATAAAAACTAGGTCATGATGACATTTTTAAGCCCTCAAAGATAGCCATGCCTGAAGATATTTTACCTATGAACTGTGAAGTTACACAATATATATATTATATATCGTGTTTTATATATATACATGTATATAGACACACACATATAGTGTAATATATATCCTCATATATATATGTATATTTTTTCCTTAAGTTAACGTAGTATAGTATTATAGAAGTATGTATATGTGCATATTTATCACTCATAGCCGAAAGTCTAGATTTACAGTTTTGGATCAGACAATCATCCAGGATCTTTCTCACTCTAAAATTCTCTATATTTTCTAAAATTTTCAATGAAATCCATCAATTAATAACCACATGCTTGTATGCATTAAATGAGAAGATGGAATATGTGGCTTTAAATGGTTAAGTTACCTAATGTATTTAAAAATTTGTACAGAGAAAGAATAGCTTCCCTTTGCAAACTTGACAACTAAAAAAGTAGGCTAGACATCTCACCAAGCAAGATATGCAGAAGGCATACAAGCATATGAAAATATGTTCCACAATATATGTCATCAGGGAAATGCAAATTAAAATGACAATGGGATATCACTACACACCTATCAAAATGGCCAAAATTCAGAACCCTGACAACACCAAATGCTAGTGAGGATTTCAAACAACAGGAATTCTCATTTATTGCTAGTGAGACTATGAAATGATAGTTACTTTAGAAGACAGTCTGACAGTTCCTTATAAAACATACTCTTACTATACAACCCAGCAATCATGCTCCTTGATATCTGCCCAAAATTGTTAGAAATTTATGTCCACACACACAAAAAATCTGTACACCATATTTTGTGGCAGATTTTTTCATAATTGTCCAAACTTGAAAGCAACCAAGATGTTCTTCAGTAGGTGAATGGATAAACTGCGGCACATACAATGAATATTTTTCAGCACTGAAAATAAATGAGCTATCATGTCATGAAAAGACATGAAGAAACTTTAAATTCACATTACTGAGTACAAGAAGCAAATTTAAGAGGCATACTGTATTATTCCAACTATATGACATTCCAGAAAAGGCAAAATTATGGAAACAGGAAAGAGATCAGTGGGGTGGGGAGGAAGATGGATAGGGAGAACACAGAGGATTTGGGGGGCTGTGAAAATATTCTGCATAATATTATAATGATAGATATATGCCATTATACATTTGTCCAACTGCATTAAATGTAAAACACCAAGAAAAAAATCCCAATATAAAGCACAGTTTGGGTGACTATGATGTGTCAATGTAGGTTCAATTTTAGTAAAAAATGTACCATTTTGGTCAGTGATGTTGATAAGGAGGGAGAATGTGTGTGCAGGGGCAAGAAATAACATGGGAAATTTCTGTACTTTCCATGATTTTATTGTAAATCTAGAACAGCTTTATAAAAGGTTTTTCATTTAAAAAATAGACCAAAAACATGTGTCCTTGCTGTGAAGTGTGTAAACCTGGCAATTCACAGACATGTACCCCTGGGGATAAAAATATGTTTAGAAAAAATAAAATTAAAAAAAAAAAACATGTGTCCTTTAATTTATACCATTAGTGTTTTTCAAGGTGTTAATCATATACAATGATTACAAAATTTGAATCTCCAATATTTTCTGAATTTAACAAGTCTTTCATCACTGCTGGGAAACATGACTGCATGTGTTAAACATAGGACTTAAACCAATAATCTGCTAAGGCATAATTGTGGACTCTAATCTTTAAAGATCAGGAAGTGTGATCTACTATCCGAGTTTATGTCAACTTTTACTCTCTCTCTATCCATAATTCGGAGACATGTTGGAAGATTTGGCGGCGGAGGGGTGGTGGTCAAAGCCAGGATTTCTCACAAAGGCCATTCTGAAAATACTGTAATTATTACTTCTGGAAAATTTAAGAATGAGGAAATGACATAATATGGTATATCTTCTACTCTCAATATTTTGAGACATATTTTATCTATATCTCCCTATATTTGACATATTTTTTGACATATTTTGACATATTTTATCTATATCTCCCTACAGAGTGGGGTAGGAACTAAGAGTAATGGATCACGTATGATTCTGTACATACATACATGCACAGTTGTTATTTCATATCCCAAAATAGATATTTTGTTCTGAATTACTTGATTCTGTTGCCTGGCTGGCTCGATTTGTTGTATAATCTTAAATTCATTTCCTTAGACAGTGTTTAAATTATACTCTTATAAAGTCTGATTGATTACAATGCTAAGCTCACAAGATAGGCTTAATAAATACATACTCAATTGAATAAAATACTGACCTGCATAGCCCTATTGATAGGATAGTGACCTACACTATGCAGTTCATTACGATAGTGGCGTGAGTAATCCTCCAATGATACAATTGCTGGCCCTTGTATGGCCACATAAAGACAAATCCAGATCTTGCTTATTTTTTGAAAAGATTTTATTTATTTATTTGTCAGAGAGAGAGCGAGCACAGGAAGACAGAGTGGCAGGCAGAGGCAGAGGGAGAAGCAGGCTCCCTGCCAAGCAAGGAGCCCGATGTGGGACTCGATCCCAGGACGCTGGGATCATGACCTGAGCTGAAGGCAGCCGCTTAACCAACTGAGCCACCCAGGCTAAATACAAACTTAATGGAATAGTCACACACTTACACCCATTTGTTTATATATTGTCTGTGGTTGTTTTTACCCTGTAACACTCGAGTTGAATAGTTGCAATAAAGACCATATAGCCCACAGAGTTGATAATACTTACTGTTTGTCCTATTACAGAAAAAAAGTATTGCTATCCCTGCCTCCATAAATTTATTTTCCATATTGTCTATCATAATGAAAATGTAACATCAGTCTTTATGCATATAAGCTTAACCTTTAAAAGATCAGGACATAAGGACTAAGATTCAAGTGATGGAGTAAATTATACAAATGTTATTAGGTATCTAAGAATAGCATGAATTGTATTCATGTTATTTTCTATAATCAGATAAAATTGTAAGTAACATACTTTAGTTAACAAAAGTGATCAATATTAAAAAAAGTAGGAAATTCTATGTTTTTATATTTTTTACTTTAAAATCATATTATATTTTAAAGTATTAATAGTATTTAAAGTATTAATATCTAGTGGATGGTACAGGATTTATTTTTAAGCATCTGTTTTGCCTAAGCATTAATGATACCATTTTAAAATATAGGTAACAATGGAATGAGCCACATTTATTTAATGAATTCTCTGTGGCTGGAGATAGTCAAGCCCAGTTAGACGTAGAATGGCTATTATTGAAACCGTGCCCCATAGGGTTATTGAGGTTGAAATGAGGAGAAAGTTTAAAGCTTGTTTTTCAGAGAATTGCTTCCTCCTAATTAGCTAGCGTGTCTTTTCAGACCTAACAAATCCACCAACCTCTTCTGCAGAAGACTAAACTCAAGGGTTAACTGAAAGTCTGTAGCCTGTGAACAAGCAAAGCCCGACATTCCTCACCCAAAAGAAGTATAAGGAGCCCAAGACCCCATCCAGTTTGTACCGACTTTAGGGCATACTCATAGCTCCTTCTTCCTGTCCTAAGATTACCTCCTGATATCAGGGGCTAAATTTTGTCTTGTTCTGGTGTTAAGTCTCCACCCCAAAATGAACATGGGATGTATGGTACATAATATGTTTGTACAATGTGCATGCTCCATCTTTCTTCATGAATAAGTTCCCCTGCTCTTTGTATCAATATGTATGTGATCTCAATCCCTATGATTATAAAAAAAAAAAAAAACTTGTTCTCTCCGCCTTTGGGTAGGTGGATTGGAGGCTTGTCCTCCCATCTGCACCTTTGGCTGCCTTCTTAGTAAACCCTTTCCTTGCTGCAAGCCTGATGTCTCAGTGATTGGCTTTGCTGTGTATCAGGCAAGCAGACTTGGGTTCATTTACATTATAAGAAGATTCAACACACTAAAAGTATTCTCTAGATTGCTTTCAGTTGGGATTTGATGGTGCTTTGGTGAAATAAATAGGACTGAAGAGCCTCCACTTAAAAAGCTTGTGTTTGTGCCTATGTGTGTGTGTGTGTGTGCACGCGCACGTGCGCACACGTGCCTGTGCATTTGAAAATGCATACATTTGCATATGATCTGGAGACTTCCTTTGTAAACCTGTGACTATTTACCAAACAACTTTTCTACACTATGGGAAATATAAAGTGTCATAAGATATGGATCCTGCCCTCAAGGACCCTAGATTTGGTTTCAAGAGTTGTGAGAAGATTGGGATGCCTGGATGGCTCAGTCAGTTAAGCATCTGCCTTTGGCTCAGGTCATAATCCCAGGGTCCTGAGACTGAGCCCAGCATCAGGCTCTTTGCTCAGCAGGAATCCCGCTTCTCCCTTTGTCTGCTGCTCCCCCTGCTTGTGCTTTCTCTCCCTCTTTCTTTCTTTCCCTCTCTGAAAATAAATAAATAAAATCTTAAAAAAAAAAAAAAAGAATTGTGAGGAGGGAGAGATTGTTCACATTAGCTGATATATTTAAAAATTCAGGCATGAAGGCAACAAAATCTGCTTAAAAGAATTAAGATTTACATAGAAAGAAATGGCATGGGGGGGAGTACAGTAAGTTTTTAGAAGAAAACAATTCAGCTACTTTGGCTGAAATCAAAGTAAGTGAACATCAGCCATATGGGACAACTGGAAACCTACCATGTAGTAATAACCAGTATTCATATTTTGGTATATGAACTTCTGGTCTTTTTATGTATCGGTACATTTCCATAAAATCAGGGTATATTGAATATACAATTATGTAACTTTCTTTTTCCATTTAGCAAAATAAAATGACCATTTTCCCTATTAATAGATATTCTTTTTAGCTTCATACTGTTCTTATACAGTTGAATCCCCAGTTTTTGCCATTTCCATTATGATGGTCAAAGAGGAGGACAATTTAAACAAATTCATATCTACAGCAGATGAATCTGATATTTGAAATTTAGACTGTTATTGACAAATTTTGCAATGGCAAAAGACAAGTGGCAATGTTATTTTTGAGACACTGATA
>PISX010035478.1:0-12865 GCA_004024625.1 Mellivora capensis
GGAGTATTATGCCTCCATCAGAAAGGATGAATACCCAACTTTTGTAGCAACATGGATGGGACTGGAAGAGATTATGCTGAGTGAAATAAGTCAAGCAGAGAGAGTCAATTATCATATGGTTTCACTTATTTGCGGAGCATAACAAATAACATGGAGGACATGGGGAGATGGAGAGGAGAAGGGAGTGGAGGGAAATTGGGGGGGAGATGAACCATGAGAGACTATGGACTCTGAAAAACCACCTGAGGGTCTTGAACGGCGGGGGGTGGGAGGTTGGGGGGGCCAGGTGGTGGGTATTATGGAGGGCACGCATTGCATGGAGCACTGGGTGTGTTGTCAAACTATGAATTCTGTTACGCTGAAAAGAAATGAAATTAAAAAAAAATAAAATAAAATACGTTAAATACCAAAAAAAAAAAAAAAGAAAAGAAAAAAGAAAACCCATTACCCATATCTGATAAATCTCGGGAATATAATTTGGGATAAAGGCAGAACATGGTACTTCACAAGGTAAAAGATTTAGCATAATTGTCACCTGGAGCTTATCCCACTTTAACACCAACTTTCTTCACTAGGTAATATTATTTCTGATATATTCTGAAGTAAAAGGATTCATAACAACAATGGTTTGAAAAGAAACACAGAGCAATTGATTAATACTTTTTAATTACATTAATGTATTCTTTGAACAAAGAAGAGAATGTGTACAATCATATTGTCCACTACAATAATGAATAACAACAGACAGTTCATTTTTGAGGCTTAATTTCTGAAAATTTATCTATGACGTTATCAAAATTAATTTTCTTCATTCATGCCTGGAGAAATGAGTGTCCTTAGAGTTTTCAATATGTTTTATTCACTGTAGATTAGCACACATACTTTATTAATTTTAATTTCCAAGAATTGCTTTCATATTAAGCAATATATATGCAAATAATTAGGAAACACCTTACACGTAGGGATAAATTTGGCAGAAATTATAAAAATTCCATTTTATAGGAAATCCCCCAAAATACAACTAACCATATATTCATTTCTTTAAGACAGTGTGACTGCTTCTAGGGGCTTTAAACAAATGTCCCAGGGGAGCCTGGGTGGCTCAGTGGGTTAAGCCTCTGCCTTCAGCTCAGGTCATGATCTCAGGGTCCTGGGATTGAGCCCCGCGTTGGGCTCTCTGCTCAGCGGGGAGCCTGCTTCCCATCCTCTCTCTCTCTGCCTGCCTCTCTGCCTACCTGTGATGTCTCTCTGTCAAATAAATAAAACCTTTAAAAAAAAGAAAAAGAAAGGATGCGAGGAGACAGATGGAAGGTTCTAGCGTCTCCTCTCCCAGAGCTTGCTTAAAGAAAAAAAAACAACAACAACAAAAAACAAATGTCCCTGCAGTTGAAGAATTATAAACAGAAATGAAAACACCATACAATGACAGAATAGGTCGCTCAAGTTGTGTTTCTTATCTTTGCAATCACTGGACCATCATTATTTATTTCCAAGTTGCTGTTTAAATACAGGAATATGTAGTCCAGCAGATGTTGGACATAGGAACTTAGCCCAAAACCAGCTCAAAGGATTTCAAACTGCTACTTATTCTCAAAGTGTATATTCCTACACAGCTGGGTCCAGGTGTTCTGGGTCAGGCTGTCTACCAGACTCCCTGAGTTTCACGTAGAAATAAAATATGCCAATTTTTTGCTTACACATACATTTTAAAAATTCAGTTACAACTGTTAAGTTTAGAACTTAACATATTTTTTTCAGGGAAGAACATCTCTACATGCTTGACATTATTCACATTTGCTAGTGCATGTACATTTGCTAGTGCTAGGGCACAAATACAGAGTAAGCTGACTTTCAGTCAATTTTAATATTGTTTTAGCATGGTCTACAGGCACTACATCCGTTTTATTGACCACAAAGAGGACCAGCCCCTCCTAGGCCTACCTGTGATATGTCACTGCTTTTGTGCAAGCTTTGTTAGCTGGTAGAGCGATAGCATGTCTAATCAGGCCCTGGGAATTGGGCCTGGCCTTTCCCGTAAGAATAACCGTGTCCTTAGTAATAATAACAGAACACCACTAATCCTTGGTATGAGACTCCCAGTTTTTTGGGAAATACCAGAGGCATTCCAGGTAAGGAATTCTGCCCATACATTCTGCCCTTTGAGATTCTCCGCCCCTTGTGTCTGGAATGACCCACATCACCTTCTCAGCACAGGGGAGTTTGATCCTCTGAGCTCTGCTCATCGTTACTGCACCGAGCAGTAAGCTGACCTCTGTAGTCAGATGGCTGGCAACGTCAGTCAAGGCCTTCGATTCTTACAACCATGTCTCCCCATTGGGAAGAGTGCAGATGTTCGACGGATTTCAGAGAAACACGCTCAGGTGGCCAGGCAGGTGGCAGTGTGAGTGAGGAGGGCAGGGCACCCACTGTGGAAACCAGAGCACCCACAGTCTGTCTAAAGGGGCTAGCACTTTCTCCGTTCTTGCCAATGCCATCACACACAGGTATGGTGTTGCCAGATAGTTAATGTTTCTCCAAAAGATTAGTTGTCTTGTTTTTCTATGTTAAATCATACACACACACACACACACACACACACACACATGTATGTATACATATATATACATGTATATACATGTATATGTATATATGTGTTCGTATATATATACACACACATATATATGTGTATATATACACATATGTATAAAGATTTTATTTATTTAAGAGAGAGAAAGAGAGAGAGGGAGCATGAGAGCAGGGGGAAGGAGGGTGAGAGAGAAAGGGAGAGGCAGATTCCCTGCTGAACAGGGGCTCAATCCCAGGACCCCAGGATCATCATCTGGCTGAAGGCAGATGCTTAACCAATGGACAAACCCAGGTGCTCCTAAATCACATATTTTTAAATGTTGGAAATTAATTAAAAACATTTAAAACCTAAATGAGTCAAACACTTATCTGCAGGCCGGTTTATGATCTCCAACCTTTGAGAGATTTTGGATCTTTGGGACTCTTTCATGATCCTACCTTGTTGGAAAAGAAGAGGCTTGGTGGTCTTTCTTGGATAGGGCATCCAAAAAATGTTTTCTGGTCTGATGCCAAGCTCACAGCTGGGACTTTCATAAATCAATGACTCCATTGTTGGTTTGGTCCAAATCTATTTAATCCATCCAGATCTCATCCACCAGGCTGGGAGAAAAGGGGATTACCTTTTATCAATGGTCTCCATTCTACATCATGGCTCTGAGGTCTTTGGGGGATCAAGTTGACTTTTTCTATTATGATATAAATACAAATCAAAATGGAAATGAAGCAAATAGAAACTCCCAAACTAGACAGACAAAATGAAGGTACACAATCTTTTCATGCTAAGAAACCTCTATTTTTGTGATGAAAGGTGAGGTCATACCCTTTCCAAAAGGGTAAATTAAGGGGCACCTGGGTGGCTCAGTGGGTTAAAGCCTCTGCTTTCAGCTCAGGTCATGATCCCAGGGTCCTGGGATCGAGCCCCACATCGGGCTCTCTGCTCTGTGGAGATCCTGCTTCCTCCTCTCTCTCTGCCTGCCTCTCTGCCTACTTGTGATCTCTGTCTGTCAAATAAATACATAAAATCTTTTTTAAAAAAAAGGGTAAATTAAGTTAGATCTATCTTTAGTTTGCTTTTTATGCATTCTTTGTGTGTGTGCGCACACACCAACATTTCCAGCTTAATTCGTTTGAACACTTCATTATCAGGGACACTTTTTTTCCTCGAAATTTACTGCTGTCATTGCCTATTTCAGTTCTTCTCTTATTGCTTTGTTTTTTTTTTAATGCACAAAATATTATTTTAAAGCGTTCTACAAAGGACTCTTAAAGATTAACAAGAGATGAAAGTCATTGAAATTAAGAAGGAAGAAAGGGAAGCAGGGGACCAGGAGAAACCTGGAAGGCAGGGGATACAGAGCCTGAACAAAATTATTATTCATTGTAGTCATTAATCAAAACTATTGCTCCGTATTATCATGTTGGGTCCTGGTGGGCTCACCTCTGCGACAGAAACCTGTGCTCTCATTCTTTTGTTCAATGTTTCCATTGTAATGGGAGAGGGCACTTATTCAAATAGAATACCATTTCCCGGGAAAGTATAAAAACATAATGAAAGTTAATGTGTGAGAATTCTCTTATCCCCAATTTTCCATGCCATAAAAGACATTTTCATTTGCATTGTTTGTTGTGAACAATTAAAGCAGAGGAGAGAGCACACTCAATTACAAATTAAACCTTTATAGAGAAGGATGAAAAATGATCTTATAAACAGGCTCTTTAGTGCAAAAACGTAAGCTTTAACTTTGAATTGAAAAATCAATGCCACATAGAAACATAAGCGAGAGCATTTAATTAATCCACAGTTTATCCTTTCATATTGTGATAAACAAAAGGAAACTGTAATTTTCTTAGGACCTTTCTGTTGACTTTTTAGGAACAATTACATTAACTGAGAGGCTAATTATTACTGCAAAGGAATGCGTGTGGCTGCTTTGCAATCATAGGAACAATACTGAAATGAAAGTCTCCAGGCTTGAAATTTAATCTCTCGCATTACTGTGATCTAATACCAGAGTACCTGAATTTCAACCATTTGCAAAGAACTTCTTGCCTTTGTCTGTACTTGCCTGTTTTTATTTAACTCCTGGGGGCGGGGGGAGGGGGAAGCTTACATCAGTCGTTTGAAACAATTATTCTAAAATATTGCCTCATTGATGAAAGCATTCCTGGCAGGGCCCAAGGAGTGATTTATATATAACACTTTCAATGAATACTTCACTTTTTACTTTGCATACATAGACACAAGCCAAGAGAAACCAGGAATGTAATTTCAGAATCTGTATGAGCATTTCAGGACTGAATGTCCAACAAGAATTTAGGAGAGAGAGGAAAAAAAAAATCATCATTAAAGACAACCAGGGATCATCATCCTTGTAACTTAATCTTTGCTCACATCTTTAATTATTGAAATAGGTGTCTTTTTTAGGGTGGTATTGGTTATATGGGATCTTGGGAGGTTTCCAGTTTTAGATCTTGCTTAAAATACAGAAACTTGGGCCCTGGCCCGAATCAATGAATCAGAATATGTAATATATGGGTTTGGAATAAGATGTAGGAAAATGAATTTTAGACAAGCATGCCTAGAGGATTCTGATGCAGATCACATTTTGGGAAACCCTACACTACAGCTGCGACAAATTACCCATGTTTATCAGACATTTTGCTAGCAGCTAACTGCTTTTTAAACTCAGTATAGAAGAAGAACAAACACAGAGCTACTCTGGCAAGGGTACACGGTCATTCTAGGTACCTGTGGCCTTGACCTGCCCTTTAACCTGAAGAGGTTACCCAGAGAGGTCCCCATGGACTGCTGACAACCAGTACACCTCTCTCCTCAAAGCCCCATTCAACAAAAGCTCTTCTATTTCCTTCCTGGGAAGAACTACAAAGTTGACATGAACATGAACATTCTTGTGAGAATCTCACTAATGTTTTTGGGGATTTGTTTGGCAGCCCCTGCTCCAGTCTAACCAGCTGTTCAAGGCCATCCTCCATTCTGATTGGTTGTTATGCAAGCCATCAACATTGTTAAATATTTTATATTCCCCGTGTTTTTTGTTTTATTGAATTCTTGGGGCAGGCAGCAATATCTGGTTGCTTAACAAGCAACCATTTCCCAGCCCCATTTTGCTTTCCTGCATTCTACTACAAAGGTTAAAAAGTCAATGTTGCCTTTCCCAGCTTCCCCTGCAGCCACGGATGGCCCTGCTGCATAGTTTCGAACAAGGATATGGAAGGGCCATCTTCTGGAGTCCTTCTAAGAAGGATTTTTCCTCCTTGATGAAAGCAGAAGAGTATCTAAGGAGACCTTTCTTGCCTTTGGAAGCAGTCCCATGGAGCAGAAGTGGCAGGGCCCACCTAACCACTCAGGGCAGAGTTCAAGAGGATGTCAGACCCTAGTCCTCCACACCGTCATGGCAGAGCTAGAAGGTGCTGCCTCCAGGCTTCTTGTTCAATGAAAATCACTGTGCTTAAATTGTAGGTCTCCTTATGGTTTACTCTTATTGTTTCTTTTACCTGAGAACATCCTCACTGATGTTGTCTACCCCAAGTCTTTTTCTTCTTCTTCTCCGGGTCATCTTCTCTTAGTGGAATATTTTCCCAGGTACTGTCTTTTAGTAATATTCTAGAATTTCCAACAAGGTGACCAATGGTCTAATTTGTACACACACACATACTTCAGATTCAAGATCAGAATGCTCAAAGTTACATTCCATAACTTGTCTAAGAACTCAAAACTATCTTCATACTTAGGATTTTATTAATTGATTGGTTGATCACTACCTTGTCTCACTCTAGAATGTGTTTAGAAAAACACACAAGTTATAGGCACATTAAATTAAGGAATTAGGACAGAATCTAAAGGGGAGCAAAGGTGAGGACCTAAAATAAAGCCTGGAGAGGGGAAGATAAAAATGCCTAAACTCAGGTCCTTGTTGTGGGGCCATACATTTGTTTTAAACAAAATTGTAGTTATTCAAAGCCAACCAATTGTTCAGAACAATTGTAACTATTCCTGACCCCAATGTCAGGAAGAATATTTTTTTTCTGGGGATCCTTATAAATAGAGCATTGTGTAATGTAATCAGGTTCTGTGCTGTGGAATCCTTCAACATTCACCTATGGCACTGCACCAGGCTGTTTAGTACTTTGTGAAGCCATCAGCACAGCCCAAAATGAAGCAGAGAAGAACAATCATCTGCCTAAAGAGACCACTTAAAAAGGATTGATGGAGCACACTAGGAGAACCCTTCCTCAGTCTGAATAAAGGGAATCAAATTGTTTAAAAAGAGTGTTGTGATTTTAGTGTAGGTTTTAACCTACACTGACTCTGAAACCGGGTTGCCTGGCTTTGAATCCCAGCCTTGCTGCCTATTAGCTGAGTGACTATGGACAAGTGACATAATTTTCCTGTGGGATGGTAATAGTAATACTTAGTTCATAGATTTTTTTGAGAAATACATGTGTCACAGTGCCTGACAATAGTAAGTACCATGCCAATGTTAGTTATTGTCCTATTGAGGGCTTTGAACCAAACCGTGTAAAATGCTCTACACCCAATTCCAATGTGGACAGTGGGGTTTTCCCACATGAAGCAGTTCTTGGACACAGCTGGGTGTCCCACAAATCAACTCAATGTTGACACTATCTACCTGGAGACAATGTCAGATCCTACAGGTTCTGGATGCAGTCCTACAAGACTGACCCATCCCCCCACCACTACCAATAAGAACAATTTGGAATGCCAAGTCCAGGTTGTTCCCTTTTCTCTGACTGACCATCAGCTATAGGTAGAAGTTCCTATGACCCTTCCTTGCGTTTGGTTAATTTGTTAGAGCGGCTCACAGAACCCAGAGAAGTATTTTACTTACAAGATTTCCAGTTCATTTTAAAAGGATAGAACTCAGGAACAGCCAGATGATATCTTAAGATATGAATATATCTTAAGACCTAACCCCAGAGGTTTAGAATATTGCTTCTCTGCATTCTGTTGTTCAACTAAGCATGGAAGTCCATGTAGATGCAGGTGGAAAGAGATCAGACTCCACATCCTTGCCACAGTAGCCAGTTTTCAGGCTTTGTAGGTCAAGTGAAAAGTGAATCAGCTGTGTTAGAATCTGATAATAAAATATTACAGTGGAACCCATTGCAAAAATGCCTACAAACAGAAGAAACCGTGAGAAATATAGAAACGTGGATTTAAGCTATGTAATAAAGGAAAGTGCAGAGTTTTGGAAGAATACAACTGGTCTTATATTTGTCCTCTACTTGGTAAAAGTCTTTTAGTGGAGGATCCTAGACTGAATTTGTCCTTCACACTATTCGATGAGCATATTATTGTGTTTGTTCTTGTTTTCTTTGTTTATTTATTTATTTATTTGGTGAATTTGAATGTGTTTGGGTACTCATGCTACTCTTAGGAACAGTCCTCAGTTCTCCTACTGTCACATATTGATCTGTTCCATTTACGGATGTTACTCATTTAGTGCCTGCAACTTGAGGTCTTCTTCACTCTATAGATTTCTCTGGTTGTTAACACCTTTTTTTGGTTCAGAAACTAGCCTCTAACATGAAGGGAAATGAGTACATTAAAAGTATATATATAATCCATCCTTAGCTATTGAGAGTATTTCCTAGAACTGGGGTCCAAAGGAGGTAGGGGAAAAGTAGAATGATGCCTGCATCCCTCAGTCTGGTGTGGGGGACAGGGTTGTACATACCAATGGCATCACCCTCTGATTACTTTGCTGGCTGTCTCATCGTTTGACCACTAAGGTTTCAGTCCAGTACTGACTAGATTGATCCTTATTTTCACACTGCTTAAAAAAAAAAAATAGTGGGAAAGTTGCCATTTTGAAAGATGTGTTCTGGTGGGCAAACTGTTCTCTGTATAGTTATTTTTACTTGGGCTCTGGTCATTTTTGCCCAGGGTCTGAGCAACCTCTTCCAGCAGATAGCTCTGTAGCTAATATTTGTAGGGAGGACAACTCCCTACAAGTGAATGCCATGAGATGGCCTTTATTAATCACAAATCAACCACATCAGATCAAGTTTGCCCTTGTTTTGCAAGAACAAATTCAGAGTACCCTGAACAAATGATTCTATTTTGTTATATATGTATGTGCTTTCTAGAAGATACATTTTTCCCACTATGGACATGCATATTCTCTTCACATTTCTTCATATTCATTTCTCCTCATTATTAGCACTTTAAGAAATTTCAGATTAAACAACAAGAAGGAATGTTCCACAGGTCCCAGAGTAAGCATATTGCTGAGTTTCACTCAGGAAATTCTGGAGTTGAACTACAAATTATGGTTGGCTCTTTAGTTAAAAGGTCACCCTTACTCTCAGCCCCCTGTCCAAACATGATGCAATTTGAGACCCTCTGAGTTTTTCATTTTCCTATACGTATTGCCTTTTGGTCCTGTGTCAAGGAATTATTCTCATTAGAACAATAACAACAAAAACCCTTTGTTGTTTCATTGGTCTCTTGGGTGGTTTTAGTGGTATTGAACTCAGACATATATTTGCTGTTTCTTGAAACCATGAATTCCACATCTCAATGGGATCATTACAGTCCTCTAGCATGAGATAAATCAAATTGTATGGCATTTGTTTGAGAGATTTCTAAAGAACAAAACGAGTATATGTGTCTGGAGGAAGGATGGGGGTGGATGGAATCTATTCATATCTCTAAGATCATGGAAAACTCTCTCTCCTTAAAATAGCTGCCCTTTGTGGCAGGTACTGCTTGTTGCCTACCCTAAGTCCATTTCCCTTCTTCCTTCCTAGCAGGATCCCTGATTTTGTGGACGGCTGCAATGTATGTAGATAAAAAGACCCATCTCCTGGAGTTCCTTTGTGTTGTGGAACTGTTCTATGTCTTGATTGTGACCACAGTTATATGAATCTGTGATAAAATATCAACAGAGTTCATGAAAAGAGCTGGTGAAATTTTAATGGGGTTGGTAGTTTAGTCAAATGTAATTTGTTAGTATAAGTTTCTTAACTTTGATAATGTGCTACAGGTATAGAAGATATTACCATTGAGGGAAACAGTGTAATGACTAACTGGGAGCTTTCAGGATTTGTGCAACTTCTTGTGATTCTATATTTCCAAGTAAAAACTTAAAAATAAACATACTGATTTAGACTTCTTTGCATGTAAGGATGACCCTGTGACCCAACTTTTACCAATGAGAAAAAGCAGAATTACATAGATAGTGGTCCTGTGTAGGCTATTTTATCATATTTAAAGGGGACGGACTACTGTTTATATTTTCACCTTTTTTTTTTTTTATCCTTCTTTCCTCGTGAAACACACACATGGGACCCGATATATAAGTATGAAATAGAAAGTTTGCATATGCAGGTGAAGTAGAAAATTAGAAGGAACTTGGGTCCTTGACTCTATTATCCCAGGACAGCCTACTTTGGGGTTTTGTAACATGTGAGAAAAATACACCCTTTGTATTTAAGACTGTGTAGTAGGGTTTATGTTTTTTGATGTTGCATGTAATCCTAAATAACACCTTCTTATTTGTTCCAAATGTAATTGGGGTCACCAAAATAGACTTTTATTTTATCATCCTGATTTCAAATGCCCTAGACAACAGTTTAGGAGTCCTGTGCTCTTGTAACAATTTATTCATGAGTTATTGGTATGCCTTTGGACAAGAAGCCCATTTTCTTTAAGATGAGATCGTTGGACTTAAGAACACCAAAATCTCTTGTTTGTGTAATTAAAGAAAAACCTTGAACCAGGACATGAATCATGATGGAATCTAGGGACATGTTAAATCAGTACCTAGTAATCACAGAGTATTGGTAGAGTAAATAATGGGAGAAATAAATGATTATTAGAAGGAAGGAGGCATATTAAATCACTTTCCACAATTACTTATGCTCCTTTCTTTTGTGGGAGAAAAATCACTCCTGCCTATCTTATTTATATCTTGTTGTGCTTCTTGGAAGAAGAGTAAACACGTCTCATTGACTTTGGGCTTGGCCATATGACATGCTTCAGCCAGTGCAATATGAGAGGATGTGATGTATCTCACGTTCACACAAAATTTCAGAGACATCATAAATTTTCTTCAGAATTCTTGCTCTTTTGTGTTATATACACAGCCATGGCTCACATAGAAGCTTCTTTCCCCTTCTAGGGCACTGAATGGGAACACACACATAGAGGTAGCTGCAAAAGTGTAAAAGCTGTAACTCTAAGGAGGAGCTTGTGATTAGAAGCTGAGAAATAGAGTCAGGCATTAAAGAATGGGAACTTGGACTTGGTTTAGTCCATTTCTAAATTCCATCAAACATTTTCTTTTTTATTATATGATATAATGGTTATAAGCTGGGGCTCTGAAGCCAGTTGCATGCATTTTAATCCCAGCTTTTCCATCTGCAAATTGTGTGTCCTTGTTCAAGTTACATAATATCTTCTCTAGAATAGGGTGGTGAATAGGATTTAACTCTTTGGTTGGTATACAAGGGGGATTAAATGTACCAAACAGTGTTTTGTCTATACTGTGTACTCAATACTATTATTAGTATGAGTGGGTTTCTTCCCTCCATTATGCCACTTTACCCTGCTTTTGGCTAAGACAATAAGACAACTACCAGAGCTGTGAACACGAGCACTGACTAATGGATAAAGATCCAGAAGGAATTAGGGCAAGACAGACAAAAGTCAGAAAAACAAGTCCATTGCAAAATGCTTTATCTATCTACCTATCTATCTATGTATTGATCGATCGATCATCTATCTATTCTTCCTTTCTGTTTCTCTTTGAATTAGTATCTGAGGAAAAAATGCATTCACCAAAAACAAATGCAGACTTTATAATGTTTTTTTTTTAGCTGATTTGCTATTTTGTTTAATTAGAAAATTTGAAGCTTACACAAAACTGGAGAGAAATAGACAGAACTCTCCTGTATCTAGCTCCTAAGTATAATATTCATCCACAAAGATCACTCTCATCTCATCTATGCCTTCTCTCCCCCTACCCCACTAGATTAGGAAGAAAATCCTAGATGTCATAGCATTCAGTTGAGTAACTTTGAAAAATCATTTACAATTATCTTTTTCTAACAAAAGATCACATGATTGGACTCTTGGAGTATTCTCATTATGAGTTATGTAGCATCAGAAAATTAGAATGTAATAATTAACTAGTGGGTGACATATCAGCTTGTTAAAATATAAAGTGTAGGCTGTGACCATGGCCTGGAGCCAAGAGACTGCCACACGTGCTTCCCACATGGCTTCAGGGCATTTCTTTCTGGAGTGCATTAGCATGAGAGAGATTTGAAGAGTGACATTTTATAAAGCCTTCAGAACAAACCAATGCAAAATGTCAATTCACTTTACTTCAATATTTATTTAAAGACTACCAAGTGTACAATGTGGTTTCATATTTAGGAAAATAGGTGAATTCAAGATGGGTCCTACCTTTAGTGAGGGTTAGACACATATATAGCTAATTATAATCCAAGGCAGTTTGAAGACTTTTAGTATAAAATTCCAAACCAAAGTCTGTATCATCACAGAGGGGGTGTGAATAATTGAATTTGGGGAGATGAATTTAGCTTTTAAAAAAATGAGTAGCATTTTGGCACAAAAACAGACACATAGATCAATGGAACAGAATAGAGAGCCCAGAAATAGACCCTCAACTCTATGGTCAACTAATTTTCAATAAAGCAGGAAAGAATGTCCAATGGAAAAAAGACAGCCTCTTCAATAAATGGTGTTGGGAAAATTGGACAGCCACTTGCAGAAAAATGAAATTGGACCATTTCCTTACACCACACACAAAAATAGATTCAAAATGGATGAAGGACTTCAATGTGAGAAAGGAATCCATTAAAATCCTTGAGGAGAACTCAGGCAGCAATCTCTTCGACCTCAGCCGCAGCAACATCTTCCTAGGAACATCACCAAAGGCAAGGGAAGCAAGGGCAAAAATGAACTATTGGGATTTCATCAAGATCAAAAGCTTTTGTACAGCAAAGGAAACAGTTAACAAAACCAAAAGACAACTGACAGAATGGGAGAAGATATTTGCAAACGACATCAGATAAAGGGCTAGTGTCCAAAATCTATAAAGAACTTACCAAACTCAACACCCAAAGAACAAATAACCCAATCAAGAAATGGGCAGAGGACATGAACAGACATTTCTGCAAAGAAGACATCCAGATGGCCAACAGACACATGAAAAAGTGCTCCACATCACTCGGCATCAGGGAAATACAAATCAAAACCACAATG
>PISX010035479.1:0-12865 GCA_004024625.1 Mellivora capensis
TCTCCTCATGTTGAAAAGACTTTATCTCCTCCTTAAGATTTATTAAACTAGTTCACTTACAATTTCCTTAAATGCTATTGTGCTTTGAACATTGCAATCCTTTGTTAATCAGTATATTTTTGATGTTATATATAAATCCTCACCTATTTTGCACAATTGAATGGAACGACACACATCCCTGTAGAACTTGTCCTCCTGCCCCTCTGAACTCAAGACCATGTCAAGCCATTTATTCCCTAATTCTGGAATGCATGTCCTTTCTCCTTGTATCTCCTTTCCTCAGACGGCCCTCATATCACCAAGTGTTACTTAACTTAATTTTAAGACTCAGCCTAGGATTTCCTTTGCTTTGTGTATTAATGCCAAATATCAGGGCCAAAAATTGGTTCATGGTACATAAAAATCAATTATATATTTGGTATAAGACACATGTACAGTATATAAACTATATATATATGTATGTATATAAGATGTACACATACATATACATTGGTGACACCGAGTATTCATTGGAGGAGTGATTAGGGAAAATATATTAAAATGTTCCCTGGTATAGGGAAGGAGACAGTAAAGAAAAGATTAACAAAGATATTCTCACTTTATAATAACCTTATTGTAACTCTGCCAACTTTTAATGCTTGTAAAAATGAAGAAAAATTCTATAACAAATTCTATTTAAGTTTTACAGGACATGGAAATGATCTTACTGGAATAATATTCATACTAATTATACAACTGAACAAGACATAAGATACCCTCACGTGCATCTCCTCCCATTTTGCAGGATAAATGTACCGTAAAGACCATCATGGGAAACCTACACTGTCCTTCAATAACACACACTGCCTCTTACTAATAGCAACAAGGCCAAGGACAGACAAAGGGATTACTTTGTAAGGCACTTTGTAAATGCCTCTGATATTCTTGTCCATTGCACTATCTCATTGCATATGTGGACTTAGAACTTATTGATGGGGATAATAAAATGTAGGACAAATCACCTAAATCAATGTACCCGTAATTATTTTGTATGTTTCTAAGTTCTTAAGATTCAAGTAATTATCATAATAGAAAAGTATTCTTTGATGTTGGGATGGTATTTTTTAATATACATTTACTTATTGACACATAAATCATGTGTCAAGATAATTAATGTCTCTGTTACTGTGGGTTAATGATGTATGTAATGCAAGCTTGAACATTTCAGATAATTGAACTGAATACTTTATGACAATAACTTTTCTTTACAGAAACAAAGTACAGCATGCTATATGATTTGAACAAAGAAAACTCAGAGAGAGGCATTTGTAGGAAGACAGAAATGAGTCTGGGGACACCTGAGTCTCTGCGCTCTTGAGAGGGGACACCTGAGACTCTCTCAAGTAGATGCTGGTCCTATGCAAGCACCCAAAGAATTAGAAGGTTGGTCTTTATTTTAAGAAGGCTGATATCTCCTGATAGGTGGTCATCATTCAGTCTAAAGTGGAAAAGCGTTTAGTGAAGGAATCTGCATGAAATGCATTTTTAATTTTTTTTTATTTTTATTTAAATTCAATTTAAATAATTAATGTAGATCATAAACCTAAGAGTGGCTGATTTTCTATGAAGGGGTATAGAGCATTATACAATAGGTTGCTTGTAGTCAGAAAGAGTAGCATCATTAACTTGGAAGGAACTAGAAAGATTATTTAACACCACTCCCTAATTTTCTTCATGAATTAAAAGACAGTATACATGGCTAGGTTTTGAGTGTCCTCAACGTGAACACATACTGGGAGTCTTCAGTGAGACCTCCTTGCGAAAAATCCCCATATCTAATTCTTAGTTATGGAGTTTGCCCAAGTTACTTATCTCTCTGTGACTAATTTTTTTCATGCATAGAATTTGGTTCTCATAGCAACTCCTTCATATGAGGGATTTAATTCAGGTAAAACTTCAAATATATCTGACATGTAGCAGCATTCAATAAGTTGTAGCCCGTATTATATTGGGTGAAAAATCCAGGTCTAGTATAAAATAACACTCAACATCAAAGTGTTAATCTCAAGGACTAGAGTTCATCTAATCATTAGTTACAGACTCACTGCCAACTAGAACAATGCTTTCCCAAATGGAGACAGTCAATCATTATATGTGGAATGAATGTTCTTTCTGGTCTATTGAACATTTATAAATACTTCTACTTTTAGATCATTGGAATTTGAATCAAGATATTTACTAATTCATCAGTCTGTAATTTTATTTTTATTCATTATTTATTTCTACATCCCAAAATGTATTTTTACAATATCAAATCCTACCTTTGAAAGTAGTGTGATTTCCTAATAACAGTATGGATAGAGAAACCTGAAGAGTTTATAACAGAATTGTCATATAGGGACCAAATCCCTATGGTTTAATTATTTCTAGCATCAAATCATTCAGACTATGTACAGCTACTGTTATTCTCTTGCAAATCCTCACTAAGCTCATCAAAGACATAATTTTGGCCCATTCCCCAATGCCAACAGGAAATCAAATCTCCCAAGAATCATGAAGGAATGGGATTCATCGTTTATTTTAAATTATGCTTGAATATTTTTCTTAATATTTTAATATTTCATCTTAATATTTCTTCACTGGGGGCATAATAGGTTCTTCTGTTTACAGCATGTAAGGTAGCATGGTGCCTGGTATACAGAGAAAGTTTTGGAGTCTGGGATGCATTCCATTGGAAGATCAACTAACTTCTGTTGAAGGTTGGTCCTGGGATGGAACCCCTCATTGGGCTCCTTGCTCAGCAGGGAGTCTGCTTCGCCCTCTCATCTGCCCCTCCTCACTCCCCACTTGTGTTCTCTTTCTCTCTCTCTCAAATAAATAAAATCTTTAAAAAAAAATAAACATAATTTCTTTTTTCTAACATATTTCATGAAGGATTTGATGGTAGCATGGATTTCGGACTAAGTGTTATAAAATATAAGGGATAATTATAATATTATACTAGAGCTTCTACCCATCTCAACAAACCAACTAGAGAGAAAAGCATTTTCAGAATGACAAAAAGCATATATAGGGGTTTTGTTTGTTTGTTTATTTGTTTAACTAGGGATTTTTGCCCATCTGACAAGATTTTTTTATTTACTCTTTGCATGTTCATGGCAAATGATATATAAATATTCTGCATGTTTCTCTCATATTTTCAGAAGAAAATTTAATGACAAGACATCTTTAATTATCATATTACTTGGGACTTATGTTGAGACATAATTACATATCACATAGACTTGTGAAGTATGACTTTCTTTTAAAGAACAGCTTTGGACTTAGAGCCATCAGAATTTAAATAAACCCTTTGATCTTTCTCTTTAGGTAAAAGCCCAGTCCTTCATATTTTAATCTTTTTTTTCTTTTTTTTTCCTTTTTTTTTTCTTTTTTTGCTTTTATGACTTACAAGGCCCCTTATCACTGGGGAAGAGAGGCTTTGATCTGCATCCATTTTGCTTCTGCATCTCTTTGGCCTTTTTTGATCTCCCATCTGCATGTTTCCTCTGCTGTCCCACACCAGGAAAACTGCATCTTGCAGTCATTAATCCCTCTCAGCCTAACACAGCCTGCTAAGTCTTCCCTGCTGACCCAGCTGCACCTTGGCTCTTGGGCAAACTATAGGCCCTCTCCTACCTTAGATTCTTTCAGACATGGCCCAGGAATCTCGCTGTGTTGTACTCAGCTTCACTGATGCAACACATTCAGGTTCACATCTTAGATATTTTCATATTCCCCTAATAAAGGCTGCAGAAAATTTTGAAATTTGATTGCTGCCCATGCTCCATGGAAACCAAAGAAACTATGGAAACATTAAGTCAAATCCAAGGAGCAAGTATTTAAGTAAGCTGAACCCAAAGTTTTCTTTACTTTGGTGACCTGACATATTGATTCAGGGACAAAGCCCACAGTAAGGAGACAAGGAGAGCCAGTCTCAGAGTGATCCCTTAAGGCCTTAAATCTTCTTTTCTTTTTCTTTTTTTTTCAATCCATTCATTAACATGCCCATGTCAAAGGGCCAGGCTTTGGCTCTTTAATTTCTCTCTGTCATAATCTACATGTTTCTATGTCAAGCATTAATGGTAGACCTCAGAGGAGGAAAATCAGCTCAAAGAAAGATATAATACTATTTTTTTTTCTATTCATAGTCATAATGATATTATTATGAACCTGGCCCAGAACTACTAGGACTTTACTCTTATTTCAAATTCTAATGTAGATAAGACCCAAAGAGGAAATATATGAGTTAATGTATATCAGGATCATGAACTAAACATATTGTATAAGCAAGCAGTCTACTCTAACAAGCTTACTTGAACCAGTTTCATTCAAACTAACCTTTCAATGAGATATGAGAATCTAAAAACTTACTCCCTGCAACTTGCAATCTAATTCACAAGGAGAAATGATCTTAGGTTACTAATGAAAATAGGATAAGGTGCAGTTGACATGGAAGACCACCAAATCACAGCCTTCTGTTTAGCATCACTGTTTGGGTATTCATTAGTAAATCTTCACTACACATCAACTATGCACCCCAAATGTTGTATAGATCTCCTCAGGAGATGTCAAATGAAATGACATTAATTCTGTCCTCAGAGCACTGACTGTTCTGTAAAAGAAATGGGAAGAAAGAAAGCAAGTACCACAATAGAGACAGAGAAAAACCCCAGTACTATTCACAAGGGGAAAAACTATTCCAGCTGAAGATATGATGAGCAGAGTCATAGCAAAGACCTCTTTGTTGTAAAGAACACAATACTTTTTTTGTACCCTAAAATGAATCTCAATATCAAAATTGGTACTCCGTGTTTTTGCATTTAATAAGACACTGCATGCATCTAAAGATTAACCCATAAATTAGGAACCCATCCATTAAGAAATGACTTTCATCTTTTGTAAACATCACCAGAGGGAGTCCTAAAGATATCCCATAGGTGATTTCCTGATGAATGTTTCAGTGATGATTCATCCAGAATTAATAATTCAGGTATAAAACCTTCTACTTTGGGGACCTTCCAGGAGCCTAGGAAATCACAGGTAAGTCTGACAACTCTGAAAATCAAGAACTTCTAATTAGTGTTGTTTGATTTCCTACTATCTTCTCTGTTGAACATAAAATGGAATTAGTGATTATAATTATCACATTAAGACAAAACCAGAGGCAGGCAGACAAAGACAGCAGATGACTGGTAATGCATTAGAAGATCAACCCTTGCAACCATCCCGAACTTAGTTACAGATCCATTTCACAACTCAGCTATGATTTAGAATTAGCTTAAATGTTAGCTTTACCCAGTCCCTGGATTTCAAGAAGTCCATACATCTAACTTCCCTTTTAATTCTCCCACCCCCAAGCCAAAAGCCTTAGAATTTGGCACAGGAAAATATACTCCCATTCCATATACCTTTATTGATTTCATACACTTTCTATTAAGAGAAACATGTATCTTTTCGTGTCTTCCTCAATTTCTTTAGTAAGTGTTCTGTAGTTTTTAGAGTATAGATCCTTTAACTCTTTGGTGTATTCCAAGGTATCTTATGGTTTTTGGTGCTATTGTAAATGGAACTGGTTCCCTAATTTCTCTTTCTACAGTTACATTGTTAGTGTATAGGAAAACAACTGATTTCTGGGCATTGGTTTTTATCCTGCCACATTACTGAATTGCTGTATGAGTTCTAGTAATGTGGGGGTGTAATCTTTTGAGTTTTTCACATAAAGTATCAAGTCATTTACAAAGAGTTTGACTTCTCCTTTGCCAATTTGAATACACTTTATTTCCTTTTGTTGTCTGATTGATGTTGTTAGGACTCCTAGGACTATGCTGAACAATAATGGTAAGAGTAGACATCCTTGTTGTGTTCCTGATCTTAAGGGAAATGCCCTTAGCTTTTCCCCATTGAGAATGATGTTCACTGTGGGCTTTTCATAGCTGGTTTTATGAAATTGAGGAATGTACCCTTTGTCCCTACACTCTGAAGAGTTTTAATCAGGAAACGATGCTATATTTTGTCAGGTTTTTTTTTCTCTACCAATTGAGAGGACCATATATTTCTTGTCTCTTTTCTTATTAATATGTTCTATTACATGGATTTGTGAATGTTGAACTACTCTTGCATCCCAGGGATAAATCCCATTTGGTCATGATGGATAATCATTTTAATGTACTGTTGGATCCTATTAGCTAGGATCCTGTTGAAAATTTTGGCATCCATATTCATCAGGGATATTGGTATGTAATTCTCCTTTTTGATGGGGTCTTTGTCTGGTTTTGGTATCAAGGTAATGGTGGCCTCATAGAATGAATCTGAAAGTTTTCCTTCCATTTCTATTTTTTTGAAACAGCTTCAGGAGAATAGGTATTATTTCTTCTTTGAATGTTTGGTAGAATTCCCTATGGAATCCATCAGACCCTGGATTCTTATTTTTGGGGAGGTTTTTGATCACTGCTTTAATCCTGTTACTGGTTATTGGTCTATTCAAGTTGTCAGTTTCTTCCTGATTCATTCTATTCTCATAGATCTGAAGAATAAACATTGTTAAAATGTCTATACTGCCCAGAGAAATCTATACTTTTAATACCATCCCAATCAAAACACCATGGCATTTTTCAAAGTGCTGGAACAAACAATTCTAAAACTTGTATGGACCCCGAATCACCAAGGGAATGTTGAAAAAGAAAAACAAAGTTGGGGCATCACATTGCCTGATATCAAGCTCTATTACAAAGCTGTGATCACCAAGACAGTATGGTACTGGCACAAAAACAGACACATAGATCAATGGAACAGAACAGAGAGCCCAGATATGGACCTTCAACTCTAAGGTCAACTAATCTTCAACAAAGCAGGAAAAATTATCCAGTGGAAAAAAGACAGACTCCTCAATAAATTGTGGTGGGAAAACTGGACAGCTATACACAGAAAAATGAAACTCAACCTTTCTCATACACCATACATACATGGATGAAAGACCTCAATGTGAGACAGAAATCCATCAAAATCCTAGAGGAGAACATAGGCAGTAACCTCTTCGACATCGGCCACAGCAACTTCTTTTAAGACACATCTCCAAAGGCAAAAGAAACAAAAGCAAAAGTGAACTTTTGGGACTTCATCAAGATAAAAAACAAAGGAAAGAGTCAACAAAGCAAAGAGGCAACCCATGGAATGGGAGAAGATATTTGCAAATAACACTACAGATAAAGAGCTGGTACCCAAGATCTATAAATAAATTATCAAATTCAGTACCCAAAAAACAAATATTCCAGTCAAAAAATGGGAAGAAGACATGAATAGATACTTCTCCAAAGAAGAAATATGAATGGCTAACAGACACATGGAAAAATGTTCAACATTATTAGCCATCCCGGAAATTCAAATCAAAACCACATTGAGATACCACTTTACACCTGTCAGAATGGCAAAAATTGACAAGGCAAGAAACAACAAATGTTGGAGACATTGTGGAGAAAGGGGAACCCTCTCACACTGTTGGTGGGAATGCAAGTTGGTACAGCCACTTCAGAAAACAATGTGGAACTTCCTCAAAAAGTTAAAAATAGAACTAACTACCCTATGACAGAGCAATTGCACTACTGGATATTTACCCCAAAGATACAGATACAGTGAAAAGAAGAGCCACATGCACCCCAATGTTCATAGCAGCGATGTCTACAATAGCCAAACTGTGTAAAGAGCTGAGATGCCCTTTAGCAGAAGAATGAATAAAGAAGATGTGGTCCATATACACAATGGAATATTACTCAGCCATCAGAAAGGATGAATACCCAACATTTGCATCAACATGGATGGAACTAGAGGAGATTATGCTAGGTGAAATAAGCCAAACAGAGAAAGACAATTATCATATGGTTTCACTTATTTGTGAAACATAAGGAATAGCATGGAGGACATTAAGAGAAGGAAGGGAAAATGAAGGAGGGATAATCAGAGGGGGTGATGAACCATGAGAGACTGTGGACTGCAAGAAACAAACTGAGGATTTTAGAGGAGAGGGGATTTGGGGGGTTAGAAGGGTGATGGGTATTAAGGAGGGCACAGATTGTATGGAGCTCTGGGTGTTATACACAAACAATGAATTATGGAACACTACATCAAAACCTAATGATGTCCTCTATGGTGTCTAACGTAACATAATAAAAAAAAGAAATATTTAAAGGGATTTTGGTAAATAAGTGTAAGGTTAAAGGTGAGAAAGAAAAAAAAATATGAACTTCTCCCTTTCCTCATTTGAAGGAGCTTCTCATAGACTTTTCCAATTCAAGTTTGCACTAAATATGATTGCATTGCTATAACCAGGATGATCAAAACAGGTTTACATTGTTTATTAAAGGGGAATAGACTTTTCTTTACTGTTTCTTTTTTTTAATATAAATATATATGTTTTTACATATATGTATATACATCTATATATATATTTTTTTTAAATAAACTCTACACTCAATGTGGAGCTGGAACTCACAACCCTGACATCAAGAGTTATATGTTCTACCCACTGAGCCAGCCAAGTGCTCCTTTACTGTGTCCCTTCCCAACATTGCAATAGATTTTATTGACTTTTCAGCTGAAGCATCCCATTTAGATAAAGTTCTCAGAAAATATTCTTTTGGGTTTAAATTTTTTTTTGTTTTCTTCCCCCTGCATTGTTCATGGACCTTTGATTTCTACTACACTAAGCATAATTCTGATTCTTTTCAATAATTCTGTTATTTGAACTGTAATGATTTTATGCATCTAATCATTATCTTCTTTGGGATTGTCCTCATTACTCTCATTTCTCACTAATCTTTCTCTTGGCATAAGAAAAAACAGTGAGTGATAAGGTGTGGGGGTCTCCTAACAACCTGGAATGCATCTAGCTGGATGCATGGCAGGCTCTGATGTGTGATGTGTGACTGAAAAAAATTTTGAGGCCATTTAACATTACCTGTGCTGGCATTTTTGAAACACTGAACACTTCAGTGAGAATAAGAACATAGGAGTTCTTCTCTCCCACTCCTTCACTTCAGCTCATAATTTGAAATATAATGATAACAAATTTACTTCTGCAAGAGACATTTCTCCATGTGTACCCCAGAAAGGAATGTTTAGTAAATAATATAATGGTGTAATCATTAATAAGTTTACTTCTTTTTCCTTCTATTTCTGAATGCAAGAAAACCTAAGTTAGAGTCTTGGAAAGATTCTCTTTTTTCAAGCTTCCAAAAATCAACAGGATGTTGTCAAGGTTACAGTCAGAGGATGGAGTACTTCCTGCTTCATGCTAATGGGGAAATATTTTATGTGCATTGATGATGGCAGGTTTTATAGGTAAGGAAATTCTCTGGTAATACCTCAAGATCCTCTGCAAGGGGAAGGTGTAAACTCTCAGAGCGTAAAACCATGTGATAAACCTCTTTTATTTAGTTTAAACTGTCTCTTTCAGTGCTTCAACCCTGACTGTGCACTAAAATCATATGAAAAGTTTGTTCAAAAATATGCCAATATGTGTACCCCACCTGAGAACAGCTGTGACCCAAGTATTGGCACTCTCAGTACTTTTACATTGGAATCCAATTTGAAGCCAGAGTTGATAGATAACCACTGATCGAAGTATGATATTTGTGAATGCTTATTTTTATAAGCAGTAGAGTTATTCTTTAAAAGGTATGGACTTTTCGTATCCTCCTCGCCTTACCAATTTAAAGGTAACTCATTTTTTCAGTCCTGAGTCAACTTCCATTTGTTTCCAACAGTCCACCCTGCAAATTTTCATTGCCAGTTTCCAAGGTTTTAGGTCAGTAGTACCACTATCATTAGCTAATGTTATAAAAGTAAACCCATAATTGTGCTTTGTGCTGTACATTGTTTACATGGCAGCTATAATCTTTGTAGTAACTCAGTCTCCACTGATACATCAGGGATGTAAGACATCTACACATCATGAAAAAAATCAGCTGATGTGAGTTGGCAAAGTTACCATTACCTCTCTGTTCATCCACTTGTTCAACTAATGGTTATTGTGTATCCACTGATTCAGGCACTGGCCCAGGTTCTAGGGATAGGGCACACATAAAGTTCTTGCCCTCCTGTGATTAACAGTTTTTGGAGAATAGGCAACAAAATATGTAAATAAAAATTATTTATGTAAATAAATAACACTTTCAGAAGTGGTAAATGAACAAAAATAGATCATGGGCCACGACTAAGAGCTATTTGGTATGGAGCTTAACTTGAGACATCTAAATGAAGTGATGAAGTAAGTCAAAGTCCTGGTAGAAGAACTTTCAAAGCAGAGATCAATATATGCAAATGTCCTGAGGTAGGATTGTGTTCAACATGTTCAAAAATGCTAGAAGGACAATGTAGCATGAGAAAAAGGACTGGAAGGAGACTTTTATCTTATACCTAACTGGTAGCAGAGGAACTGCTGACAAGCTGTTCTAAGATTCAATATGCAATCTTTTGAAGGTACAGCAGACAAGACTTCCTGATAGTTTAGATATCAGATGTGAAGTCAAGGGCAGGAGATAAAATGAAATATGAATATGAAATATATAATATAAAATAAATTGGATACTGTGAGATAAAGAAACCATGAGATCAAAGAGGATATTAGGTTAAAAAAAAAAACAAAACCTGAGACCTTAAGTGACTGGTTTGGAACAAAGGAGATAAGAGGGACAGATCAACAAAGAGCCAGGAGACTTATGTTGCTATAGAAGGTAAAGGAAGAAATTAGGAAGAAACCGAACATCAATAAATGTACAACAGGCTCTCAAGAGTATAGGCTATTCCAATTACAAAAGGTTGGCCCTTGCAGTCAACAATACAATCAGTCTACAGAGCATCACCCCTTCTTCCCATTCCCTGAGGAAACATTTATGTCATGATCAGACTATGGCAGTAGTCACATTTGAGTGTCAAAGGTTCTGATCCTATAGCCTAACTAGTGACACCAATGAGCTAAGTCAAATTCCATATGTTCAAGGCGAGGGAAGGTGAGAGCAGCAAAGCAGCCAGCACAGCAAGTGCATGGACTTCAAATATATCGTCCACTTCACCAGCACCACCAACCACCTGACGGCAGCTACTGAAACCCTTCCATCTCTGGAGGAAGTAACAACCTATTTAAACCAATCCTTTCAAAACCGGTTTGTGTTAGTGCCCATTTACTTTGTCTATTCTTGAAATGCCCACAATTTGTTTCTGTTTTTATATCCGAAAAAATTGTTCCCTTATCAGAGAATATGAAGATGGCCTTACTTCCCCCGCACAATGGCACCGAGGCAACTGAGTTCATCCTGCTGGGACTGACCAGCCAACGAGAGGTGCAGCCTATCCTTTTTGTGATGTTTCTCCTGATTTACCTCATCACTCTGACAGGGAACTTCGGCTTGATTGCATTAATCAGACTCACTCCCCGGCTGCACACACCCATGTACTTTTTCCTCACCCACTTAGCATGCGTGGATATTTTTTATTCTACTAATGTCTCTCCTCAGATGCTTGTTAATTTCCTCTCTGAGAAGAAAACCATTTCCTACACGGGGTGTCTGGCCCAGTGTTTTGTGTTTGTGACTCTGCTCCTTACTGAGTATTACATGCTTGGGGCCATGGCCTATGACAGGTACATGGCTATCTGCCATCCCCTGCATTATAATAGCAGAATGTCCAGGCCACTTTGCATCTGCCTTGTCACTTTTCCCTACCTCTGGGGTTCTCTGGTGGGCACAATGCAGGTAATATTGACCTCTCGCTTGTCCTTTTGTGGACCCAACATCATCAACCATTTCTACTGTGCTGACCCACCCCTCCTTATGCTGACATGTTCTGACACTTACATAAAGCAGACTGCCCTGTTTGTGTCTGCGGGGATCAACCTCACTGGTTCCCTACTCGTCATCCTCATCTCCTATGTTTTCATTTGCATCACCATCATGAGGATCCGTTCCAGTGAAGGGCAGTGCAAAGCCTTCTCCACCTGTGGCTCTCACCTGACCGCTGTCACCATGTTCTATGGGTCCCTATTCTGCATGTATCTGAGGCCAGCAAATGAGCAGTCTGTAGAACAAGGGAAAATTGTGGCTGTGGTTTGTATCTTTGTGAATCCCATGCTGAATCCATTTATCTACAGTCTGAGGAACAAAGATGTGAAACAGGCTTTGAGAGCAGTGTTTATGAGAAACCTTCGTACAACAGAGAAAAGGTCTATTTTGACAGTCTCCCAATGAAAAAAAAATCTCAAAAACAATTGAAAAGCAACCCATATTGGTTGTATCCAAATGCAGTTCTCTGGAGTAACAGTAACTTTTCTTATGTACACATAACTTGGAACCAAGTGATAATCCTAATGGAAACAATAAATGGGACCATTGTATGGATAGAGTGACTGTTGGGAAACATATCACCAGAAGTCAGCTGTTTACAATTAAGCAGGTCCTGTGTTCAGTCTCACTCAAGAACTCACTTACACTTGATTTGTAGGCAGAGAAGTTCTTCCTTTCAGTTCATGGGTCAATACTATTGACCATCACTGAGTTATTCTTATTAGCAAAGTGAGGTGTTTTGCAGTAGGTTTTCTGAATATGAAAATGATTTATATCTATATGATATATTACATAGTTTCCTTTAATGAAAGCTGAATATCTTCTTAAAAAAGGCTTAAGGTTCTAATTTCAGATATTCATTCTCAATACACTTTTGGTGCATTGTTATGTCGACTGAGCCTAAATTGAAAACTGTCTGTGTTTTATTATTTTCAGAAATAACCAAATATTTTACATTTTAATTACCCAAATGATTTGTTTCATTAGTTTCTCCTAATCAAAACAGATACCTA
>PISX010035480.1:0-12611 GCA_004024625.1 Mellivora capensis
CCCTTCAACGGATGAATGGATAAGGAAGATGTGCTCCATATACACTATGGAGTATTATGCCTCCATCAGAAAGGATGAATACCCAACTTTTGTATCAACATAGATGGGACTGGAAGAGATTATGCTGAGTGAAATAAGTCAAGCAGAGAGAGTCAATTATCATATGGTTTCACTTATTTGTGGAGCATAACAAATAACACGGAGGACATGGGGAGATGGAGAGGAGAAGGGAGTTGAGGGAAATTGGAGGGGGAGATGAACCATGAGAGACTATAGACTCTGAAAAACAATCTGAGGATTTTGAAGGGGCGGGGGGTGGGAGGTTTGGGGAGGCTGGTGGTGGGTATTATAGAGGGCACATACTGCCTGGAGCACTGAGTGTGGTGCAAAAACAATGAATTCTGTTACGCTGAAAAGAAATTTTAAAAAAAAGAATGTAAATAAGAATGCAAAAATAAATAAATAAATAAATAAATAAATAAATAAATTTTATTAGATTTATTTTGGCTCAGTCAGCCAAGCATCCAACTCTTGATTTTTTTTCATATATATATTTTTTATTTTTTTATAAACATGTAATGTATTATTAGCCCCAGGGTACAGGTCTGTGAATCGCCAGGTTTACACACTTCACAGCACTCACCATAGCACATACCCTCCCCAATATCCATAACCCCACCACCCTCTCCTGACCGCCCCTCCCCCCAGCAACCTTCAAATTGTTTTGTGAGATTAAGAGTCTCTTATGGTTTGTCTCCCTCCCAATCCCATCTTGTTTAATTTATTCTTTTCCTACTCCCCAAACCCCCCAAGTTGCATCCCCATTTCCTCATATCAGGGAGATCATATGATCAACTCTTGATTTTGACTCAAGTTTTGATCTCTGGTTCGAGAGACAGAGCTCCGCATCAGGCACTGCACTGGGTATGGAGCCTGCTTGGGGTTCTCTCTCTCCGTCTCCCTCAGTGCCTCCCTCCCACTTTAAAACAAAACAAAACAAAACAAAAAATGAAATGATATGAAATAAAATAAAAATAAGTAAGCATGGAAAGCTTTTAGAAAATCACCACATACAAATACTGCTATTAAATTCCACATTGTTAAATATGATAATCACTAGTGATTTCTACCTTCTTACTGGGTAATAATAATAAAGAGTATTATTGTATACCTACATCTATCAATCTACCTTTTCTACATCTATATTTATTAAGAATCATCAAATATATTCTTACCTTCTCTTTTTTGATTCCTAGAGACATTCTGTGAACATAAAAGGAACAAAATTACATTACTTGAAAAAGACATCATGCCCAGGAGAGAAAAACATGCAACCATTTCTTGGGAGACCCAGTGAAATGCCAAGTGGGCAACAGAGGCTGAGGGAAAGATGGATGAAGCAGGAGATGCTGAGATCATTAGGTTACCCATACTGTTATGAGCCAAGACTCTTAAACCGCACTCTCTTAACGGAGCAAATGGGTAGCCCCCCAAAAGCTCACATAAGGGCAGAGTGGTGTGAAATAGATTCTGAATTGAGAACTGAGGGAGGAAGCCCGGATGCCAGCTGATCTGTAACTTTGGGATGATAATACAACTTCACATGGCTACTGTTTGAAGCAAATAACATGATAGATTTAAGAGAAGGATTTCTCAATTAAGAAACACTGTCCAAGTTTCTTCCATTGTTATTTCCCATCCACTTGCCATCTGTTTGCCTCCTGTTGATACACCTGTGCACATGGGGTCCATCCTCCTTTCAGACTGTGTATTCATGGAGGGAGGAGCTTGTGTTTGTGTAACCAGTGCTCAGTGAAAGTTGAGGGATCAAGTGGAGAAGAAATGATAGGCAGTCCCAGTTCCTGGTCTCCACCTGCCATTTCCAGGACGTGGGAGCCCTGTTGCATGTGTATGTCCATGTCAGCTCAGACCTGGCCACTCTGGCTCAGCCCAAAGGCTGACCCATTGGACAGGGACATGTGGGCCTAAAGCCGGGCGGAATGTCTGCTCTGACTGTCCATCTGTGCTGCCACAGAAGCCAGCACTATACTTAGCTGTAGTGACTCGCGGACCCAGGGCTGTCCCAGCACCCCCGGCCCTGGCCAGTCATCCCAACAAGCAGCGGAGAATACATCCCTCCTTCTCTCCCTATTCCCAACGTCTCTGGAGAAATGTGGCCTGGTCCGCTATCACCAAGCTTGCCAGGTCAGTCCCTGGGATGTCAGACTGGGATTCAGAGTGATAACGGTAGTAACCCCATGTGGACACTATCCTTTCCCAATTCATGGTACCAAAAGCAGAGGCTCTCTCAGAAGTCATCATCGGCAGCAAAGACATGTGGTCACGGACTCTATTTGGGCTCCCTGTGCAGTCAACTGGCATTTTCTCCACTTGGTACATTCATGCGAGGCATACCCAAGGGACCCATCCATCCTGAGTGCAAGCACCAAGGGCACATATTGTGGGTGAAAGATTTGAAAACAATATTAAACTGGATTAAAAGTCAATCTGCTTTTTAGTACAAAGCTAGGGTGTGTCTATAGGCAAAGCTAGGATGAGTCTGTTGGTCTTAGGGATCCACTGTCACAGGGGAACCCAGCCAAGCCTGCAATGTGTGTGACTTCTGGAACCTGATCTTTGCCAGATCTTCTTTTTTGGGGGGATGCCTCGAGAATGGCGAGGCCAGCAGGTCTGCCCTGCTTGTTACCTCCAGCCTGGTGTCTCCGGCCATCCATCAGCTGCTCTGGCTTACTTCCGTAGGCTGTAGGCTGCTACCCCTTCCTTTCAATGCGTTTTCCTTAATTCCCCAAGAGTTGAAAGCAAGCAGCATCCAGCGTGTGTGGAGGGTGGAAGAGAGCACAAGAGAAATGAGGCGCAGGAAAGGAAAACTCAACATTGGCGGTAAGGACCTAAACTGGCTTCAAGGCGGCAGCCACGCCCCTTCGGGCTGTGACTCCCCAAGTGGGGCGCCCCTCCCCCACTCCTGCTCCCTCCCCTCTCTCCCCGCCCAGATGCCCCAGGCCCTGGACCCAAACACCCAGGGATGGTGAGAGGCCTTCACAGTATGATGATTTCTGTTTCTCTGGACAGTCCCTGCTGACTAATTCAGCTCCTCCTTGTCACTGCTTTCCATTATGGAATAGGAATTGAGCGAGTTTTCCCGAATGGACTCTCTCTCTCCAGGACTTAACAGACCCCTGATCTGAGAGATCTGCCATAACTCAGAGAGTAGGGGTTCCTAAAAATTATCTGTGCCAGTGAACTTCTTTAGCAATCTGATGACTCTATGAACTCAGAAAAAAAATTTTTAAGTGTATAAACTAAAATACATCGGATTTAAGAAGAAACCAGTTATATTGAGATACAGTTGTCAAAAATAATACAAAAACTAATCTGTGATACAATGATGTGCTTTTTTACAAACACATTAAATAATATCATCTATAGGCAAGTCTAATAATCACTTCAATTTTGAAGTAGTGAACGATGTAAAGCCTATTTCTAGATACCTGTCAAATCTATAGTATACATAAAAAATATTGTATTGATGATAATGTCACAGTTACAGCTGATTCTATAGTAACTTTTTTACATATTTCATAACTGAAGGATAACATTTCACCAACCCAAGTTCATGGGTCCCCTGACTTATGTGAGAGAAAGCTGTGACCTTCTACCCCAGAACACCAGGTATCGAACGCTGGCAGCTTTTAGGATGTCCATTTTAGGGGAACCGGCTACCAGTGTAAACGCAGGGATAGAGACCCACATGGGATGCCAGATTTGCTGAAGGCCCTCTATTTGCCCCTCCAGAGCCACATTCTGCCCTTCTTTGCCACATCGCCCAGACTTCCTCGCCAACCAGCTTCCAATGGGGTTCTGGTAATGGGGGTCCTTGGCTGGAGACTAGAGTACAAGAAAAGAAATGTTGGAGTATTCCTTCCCCAGTAGCTGAGTCTCTCCAGGGTTGGGTGGACTCCCTGGACCCCTGTTAGACCATCCTCCAGAATCAACCAATGGATTTGGAAAACTGAGAGAGAGTTCCAGCTCTGCCACAGAAGCTCTGCAAACTGGGTAGGTCACCCCATCACTGAGTCTCAGGTTCCTTGTAAATAAAATGGATAAAACAACCTCTGTCCCTCCTTGGAGGTTGGGATTTCCACACAAACACAGATGTGATTTGAAGTCTGGCAACTGCCGGTGGCAAAGGCCAAGGGGAACGCTAGCCCTTGTGCTATAGAGGAGCCAAGAAGCCCTGAGAGAGGGCACAGCCCTCTTGGCTCCCCTCTTTGTCTCATAGAGTTTCGTGTGCACCTGAGAAACTGAGTTCTGTGACAAACTACAGTCCATCCTCCACACTGATGTTGGCAGCCATCTTCTGCAGAACGCACTTCTTGGCTCTTTGAGAATCAGCAGGGAAGATGGCAGACCCGCCACCTCTGAGACCCGCCCTGCACCCCTCCAGGAGGAGAGGTTATGCTGAACTCTTTGGGGGATTGGCTGGGAAGCAGCCTGGCATAGGAATAATTCCTCCCTCCCAATATTTCCTCAATACCATCCATTCTACAGTCCTGATTAATCTTCCCCAACAACCCTTCCAACACACAACTGTACTGCTTTAAGTGCCTCCTCTTTATCACCTGTCACAAGAGACCTCTAACCCAACCTGATTCATTTTACAGAAGAAGAAAGAGAGGTCCCCAGTAGGGACCTGATGAAGGTCCAGTGGCTGGTTAGGATGTATGAAGTCCAGACTCTTTAGCCTATGATACAAAATCCTCCCACTGTCTTACCCACACTGTGTTCACTCTGTATTCCAGTCAGACTATGCTCTTTTCTGTCCCAGGAGCAACATAATTTTGTCACCTTGCAGGCCTTATTTTTCATCCCCTTATAAGATGGTGAGTTGGATCACAGTTCAGCTCACAGGGTAGACATTTGCACAGTAGGAGTAGAAGAAGCAGTGGAGATTGCCACTCCTGGGAGTGGTCTGCCAGGCCTCTCACTGTCAGGGGAATGTCTCACCATGTTTTGTGGAGGAACAGTGTCTGGGAGAAATTCATGTCTTTGGGAAGAAAATGTCAAAATAGGGAGAAATAAATGCATCTCACCAAAGACCATACACAATCACTTGGTAACAGCCAACAGGTATAGGAACAAATATTTTCTTTCTGGAGTCAAAGACAACTTTTATAGGGTACTCAGGTTCAATAACAATAGTGTGTTACAGCATGATGGGGTTGGGTTTTTTCTTTCTTAATGTTCTCCAGATGTGGTGTGTGCACACACATGCCTGCACACACACACACACATATGCACAGCTAACCAAAGTAATGGTTACAGTTGAGGGTTGACCCCTGAATACTACTGTGGATCTGCACACTAGACTAAGCATGCAATAGCAGAAGGCTCAATACTCAAGACTTTGCTACATGTGAGGTCATTGGCTACAGCAGCTGTAAAACTATCATCATTCAAGGTTTACTGGGCCCATGGAAGGGCAGTAAGAGAGAGGAAGGGTTTTTGTAAAATGAAGATAGATTTGCTCCTACCTTTACAAAACTTCAATCTAGAATAGAAGGCAAATGAAAGAATGAAATCTTGGAACCTTTCTCTCCCAGGAAGAATTGACCTTGTGCCCCTTAGAGGCTTGCCCCCATGTCTACCACTGTAACTGTCAATGGCATGTGTCTCTCCCACCCACTTCCCCTCTTTAGAGAGTGCACATGCACTCCCGGAGAGCAGACACTGCTCTGACCTGTCTTTGTCTCCCAGGCTCAGTACCAAACCTGATGTGATAAGCATTTTAAAAATGTTACTTAAATGAATGGATGAATGAGTGAATGTGAATAGACATCATTAACTCTCCTGGGGGATCATGTGGTAACAAGTTATCTATCTGGAGTGCTCAGTAGAGAGCCTGCTTCTCCCTCTCCTGCAGCTCCCCCTGCTTGTTCTCTCTCTTCTCTCTCTGTCAAGTAAATTAATAAAAATCTAACATTCAGATAAATAGAATGGTTATATAATCAGACTTTTGCTTAGTCCTGTAAAATAAAAAGCAATATTCAGAAGAATTTCAATGGATTACAGTAAGACCTTTTAACATCGTCAAAGAAATATTTAATCATTTTGGTGTAATTTTAGTTATTATTTGTTCATATGGTCCCTTAACTAAACCATCTGTCAAATGCTATAACATGAACAATACTAAACTAATACTCTGCCTGACACATGATAATCAAAGCAAACCATTTGAGACAAATGGCAGCATTTAAACCTATTGATTTTGGTGGCTCTCATATTTCAGGGAGCATCAGAATCACCTGGAGGGCTTGTCAAAACATGGATTGCTGGGTTCCACCTCCAAAGTTTCTGGTTCAATAGGTCAAAGGTGGGCCCCAAGGTCCTGCATTTCTAAGAAGTTCACAGATGATGCTGAAACAGCTGGTTTGGTGACCACACTTTTAAAACCACTGCTATTGGCTCTTCTTTCCTACATGAAACACTCTCCACCTTTGGCTTCTACAGTAGAGATCCTTACTGATTGCTTATCCAGTACCTGTTTCCCCTTTAAGAATGGACTCTCACTGGGGTGCCTGGGTGGCTTAGTGGGTTAAGCTTCTGCCTTCAGGTCATGGTCTCAGGGTCCTGGGATCAAGCCCCATGTTAGGCTCTTTGATCAGCAGGGATCCTGCTTCCCCCCTTCTCTCTGCCTGCCTCTGCCTACTTGTGATCTCTCTCTCTCTCTCTGTCAAATAAATAAATAAAATCTTTTAAAAAAATGAATGGACTCTCAGTTTATTCCGGGCAGCTGTGCAAACAGCACTTTTCCCAGCCTCACTGCTGTTAAATGCAGCCGGTAATAGGGATGCAGAAGTTGCCCGATGGGATTTATAGGAGAGGACCTAAAAAGTAGTGCAAAAAGGTGACACACGCATTGTCTTTTCCCCTTTCTTCCAATTACTGCATTGTGAGTGTGATGGCTATAGCTCCAGCAGCCATTTGGATCACGAGGCAAACTTTAGCAAGAAAACATGTACAAAAGGTCATGGAGCAGAAGCATAGAATGCCAGAGTTCCTGATGACATCATGAAACAGTCATGGCAGCCTTTCGATTACTTCAGATTTATTCTATGTGGGGGGAAAAAACCCAAATAGCTAAAATTTTAAACCACTGTTATTTTGGTTTTCCATTTCATACAGCAAACCTCATACTGATTCAGCCTCCAGTGCACTGTAGTGTTCTTTTTGTCCACCAGCTCCTTACTATGCCTCTTGATCACTCTTCCTCTTCCTCTTGTTTTCTTATCCCTCCAATGTCTTTTTTTTAAACTTTTTTCTTTTTTGTGCCTTTTAAACCACAGTTTATCCAAAGATCTGACCTCACCTCTACTCTGCTCTCTTCTCTGGCCCATTCTTCTCCTCGTCTAGATGTGTTTGTGACAATGTCAGCCAGCCTCTTGGCTCTAATTATAGCCTTTCTTCTGAAAACTCCCAACTTTGAAAGTGCAACTTTGCATTTGCAGAAAAAGAGCTCATACACATCCCCGTCTATTTATCCCCGTGGAATGACACATTCAGTGTTTCCAAAACTGAATTTCTGATCTTCCCTCATGAATCAGCTTCTTTTCCTTTATTTCCCAATCCTTTTAATAGATCACCCTGATTTGGACTTTGTAATCTGGAAACCTTCAAGCCATCTCGAACTTTGCCTACTCCTTCAACCTGAAAAATGATCAGTTATAAATCCACCCATTCAACCTCTAAAATCGAACAGCCTCTCCATCCCACCCCGTCGTTACAGTTCAGAGCTTCATTACCCTTCTGGGCCACGGCAGTAACCTCATTAACTGCTCTCCCTGCCTCAGTTTCACACACCTGTTTGCGAGTGTGGGTGAAGTACCACTCTCATTATACTCCACTCCTATGCAGGCAGCACAATCCACCCAATATAGTCCACCATCTGATACCAACATATCTTTCCAAACATAGTTTCCACTACTTTTCCTCATACACTTTATCTAAACTTCACCCAACCTGTATGATTTACCATCTCCAGTGTTTAGCCCATAATTCTGTGTTGCCATCTTGTTTGTTTGGGCAGATTCTCTTGTCAATAATTCCTACGACCTCCCACCCACTCATGCCTCATTTCTATGTATTCTTTAAGCCCAACAAAAATGTCACCTTGGGACTCCACTAAGCTTCCACGATCTTTTGAGCTCAACGTTTTCTCTCAAATCCTCTATTATTTTAATAGGTACATGTGTATCTGAAGGCACTGACTTTTCATACTGCAGTCATTAGCATACATATTTCATCTTATCAGCCGGACCTGCTCATTCATTTTGCTTATTCTTCATAGTATGAACATGATAGGCGTTCAATAAACATATGTTGGGTGAAGAAAAAATATTTTTAATTATTGAGAGCACGCCTAACCACATACGTGTTAAATGTCTGACTATTCCTGATAGTCTATCCTTTCATTACCATGGTCATCACCTCCTCCACACCCACCTTTCAGCCTGCACTACTTTAAACAAAATTGGCGAGAAGCGAGGGAAAGAAGGAAAGGGGGGGGGAAGGCTGTGCCAATATGTTCACTTCTTTAAAAATAAATAAAACAGAAGAAAGAGGTTAAGTTTTCATAGGGCTTTGATGGATAAGGAGAGGACTGTGATTTTTGCGGCATGAAGGATATTTTTGCTCCTTTAAAAATACGAAGGATCTCTCTGGAAGGAGCCCAGCGCACTTGTTCCACCGCATATCAGACAATAGAGACTTTCTATTTGCAGCACACTTTACACACTTTTACTGCTCACTGCAGCCAAACTGTCCTTCGAGGAGGTCATGGGCCCTCTGAAATGGTCAACGCTTTTCAGAGACTCTCCGGAGGCTCTTGTGAGAGCAAAGCCCCCCTCACTCTGTTCCACTGCCGCATGGAAGGGAGAGGTTACGTGCCATGAATCACACGCTGGGATTCATTAACCTCATACAGTGGATACGTTGGGACATCATGGCCTCCCCTTTGGCTATGTGGACAGCTGTGCCCCCTGCTTGACACCACTGGCCCCCAGAGGCCATAAGGTGGGTCCCCTTTGTCAGCAACATGCTATTTTACCACGATGTTAATAGACCCCTTGGGTTCTCAGTTTTCTTATCTGAATATAACCAGCACGGAGGATGCTTGTTGACTGCTCCACAGAGATGGATGCTAAAGAAGGGGAATTTTGTTTATCCTCTTCCAGCTGAGTCATACTCTGAGGGAAAATACTTCCTGCTACCTGGTAATCCATCAAAAGGGTGTAATTTATACCTGTTAGATGACTATGAAGGATGGGGTGGGCATGGGAATTTTCCTTCTTTCTTTCCCTTGCTTTCTTCCACCTGAACACACACTGGGGGGCAGCCAAGGAAGCAGCTCCTACTGAAGGAATCTGGTCACATTCAGCCTGAGGGAAAGGGGTGGGAAATGGAAATCAGGCATCAACCCCTAGTCTTACTAACCAGTCCTCTCCTACCTGAGGAAGAGGGTCCTCCTCTTCCACTCTTCTCTCAGACCTATGGTGCTCTCTTCTTTCAAGACCCTGGCTTTTGGTGTCTCTTCCCTTCCCCTGGCCCAGGATGATAGAGCAATGGGACCCCCATTTCTTCAGTCTTTTATGCCTGAAACCTCCACTTAATCCCAATCAAACAAAGGAGCATGCTCTGGTTTATAAGCGGCAAGAAGGGGTGGAGTAGGGAGAGAGCTCTGGACTACACTTAGAACAGGGGGAAAGAAATTAGGGTAGCAGGGGCTTTCCTCTGGACCATCCCTGTTTCTCCCCATTAAGAATCTGGCACCAGCACATTATAGCATTATGACGATTAATGTCACACTGAAGACTCTTGTCTGGCTTCATGAGAAATCTGTATTCCTTTTACTTTAATTTTATTTCTTGTAAGATAATAATCCTCACCTTATTATGCTAAAGGAGTATTTGCCCCTTCCCTGCCCTATGCTTTATTACAGTTCCATCCCATTCGCTGACAAGGAGTTGTGCTTTGCCCAAATCAATTCCCTTGAACACCCAAGCTCCTTCCACGATGGTGGTGGGGGAAGGGGAGCCTCGCTTCAACTATGCACAATAAACATGCTCTGGACTCCAGGGAGGTGATGGATTTTAAATCTATGAAGCAACCATCTGCATTTTTAAGGAGTTTCACAGATGATGCAGAGGTGACACCCCCTCCCAGATCATGCTCTGAGTATAGTGCTGGGATGGACTTCCCCAGCATCTGATGGGGAGCAGCCACTGAGTCAGGAAATGAAGCAGAGCATGGAGGCTCTGCCACCATTCCACGTTTCAAAAGCATGTACTTTCCCATAGTCACCATTTCAGACCACTAATTGCAGACTCAGGACGGTTCACAGAAAGATATTAACCTGATCATCATTCAGACATTTTCAAGCATCTATTCAGGGCCTACCATGGGCCAGACATGTTAAAGTGCTATTGTGAGCAGGACAGGCAACGAGAGGTGCACACAGGAGGGCGGCGTGGCAGGGCAGCGTGGCCAGGGTATTTCGGGAAGACTTCTTGACACAGTGTGAATCCGAGTTCCATTTAGAGGAGGAGTAAACACGTTCCCCCGATATCATCAAGAGCCTCAGCCCCGAAGGCCCAGGTGTGTTTATCTTTCATCGGCTCTTGGCCCTGAGACAGCTTGTTGGATGCTCTTCTGGCATGAGAATGTGAGGAGACGCAGCTGGGCCAGGATGGTGACAGCTCTGGACTGTAGTCTGCACCGAGGCTATGACCCCGGCTAATAGCCATGGGCTGTGGCCCCAATCCCTTTACCTCTCTGAACTTCTGCTCTAGCCATGGTGCTTATGTTCCCCCAACATATATCAAGAGTCAAACGCAAGGACCCATTGATTCCACTCCCAAGATTTTATCCTAAGGCATGTTTTCTCAATCTCATCACTATCGACATTTTAGACTGGGGACTATTGGTTGTGGAATTCTACCTTGTGCATTTTAGGATGCTTACCAGCACCCCTGGCCTCTGCCCACTAGATGCCAGGAGCAACTCTCGCCAACAGCTTGTGACAACCAAAGTCTCCGGATATGGCTGAATGTCTCTAGGGAGACCTCACCCCAGCAGAGAAGCACCGTCATGGGATAGCAAAAGAAAGATGGCTGCATGAGAATGTGGATCTGCATCAACATTATGTATAATAGTGAAAACCATGAAAACCATTTGCATCCACAGAGAGGGGTGAGTTAATTATGACACACTTATTTGATGGCATATAGCCATTACAGATAAAAACAAGAAATTAGGATTGCGGTCAAGATGGTGGAGAAGTAGCAGCTGAGACGACATCAGGTAGCAGGAGATCAGCTAGATAGCTTATCAAACCATTGCGAACACCTACAAATCCAACGGGAGATCAAAGAGAGGAAGAACAGCAATTCTGGAAACAGAAAATCGGCCACTTTCTGGAAGGTAGGACTGGCGGAGATGTGAATCAAAAGCGATGGGAGGATAGACCGCGGGGGAGGGGCCGGTGCCCGGCAAGCGGCAGAGCCACGGAGCACTAAATCGGGACTTTTAAAAGTCTGCTCCATGGAGGGACATCGCTCCAGAGGCTAAACCGGGGTGAAGCCCACGCGGGGTCAGCGTGGCCCCAGGTCCCGCAGGGTCACAGAAGGATCGGGGGTGTCTGAGTGTCACAGAGCTCGCAGGTATCGGAGCGGGAAGCTGGCTAGAGAGACAGAGCCGAGGAGTGAGCTCTCAGCTCATGGTTACCTTGAACCAGTCGCAGGCTGGGTGAGTTCGGAGCACGGCCAGAGGCGAGGGAGATGGGAGTAGCCGGGGCTTTTCTCTGAGGAGTGGAGCCCCGAATCTCAGCTCTTCCGGGCTGGAGACTAGGAGGCCGCCATTTTCATTCCCGTCCTCCGGACTCTACGGAAAATGCTCAGGGAACAAAAGCTCCCGGAAGTGAAACCGAGCGGATTACTTAGCCCGGCCCCTGGTAAGGGCGGTGCAGCTCTGCCTCGGGCAAAGACACTTGAGAATCACTACAACAGGCCCCTCCCCCAGAAGATCAAAAGAAATCCAGCCAAGACCAATGTTTACTTAACAAGGAGAGCAGCGGAACTCCAGAGGAGGAGAAAGCAAAGCGAGGAGGAGAAAGCAAAGCACGGAATTCATGGCTTTCTCCCCATGATTCTTTAGTCTTGCAGTTAATTCAATTTTTTCCCTAAAGGGCATTTTCCTAGGGACTTTGCCACCCTTTTAGTATTTTATTTGCTCCTTCATATAATCTTATCTGGAAAAAAATGACAAGGCGGAAAAACTCACCACAAAAAAAAGAACAAGAGACAGTACCAAAGGCTAGGGACCTAATCAATACAGACACTGGGAATATGTCAGATCTAGAGTTCAGAATGACAATTCTCAAGGTTCTAGCCGGGCTTGAAAAAGGCATAGAAGATATTAGAGAAATCCTCTCTGGAGATATAAAAGCCCTTTCTGGAGAAATAAAAGAACTAAAATCTAACCAAGTTGAAATAAAAAAAGCTATTAGTGAGGTGCAATCAAAAATGGAGGCTCTTACT
>PISX010035481.1:0-12869 GCA_004024625.1 Mellivora capensis
AAGAAATACTGTCTTATGTCATCAGTATCCACAACTGTTCATAGAATTAGGGGAGAAATGTTCGTCGGAACAAAAGCCAGCTTTAGCAGTAGAAGATAAATGGGAACCTAATTTCCACATTCACTGTTTCATTACTCTCCCACTGTGTCACTGTGAGCCGTTCAGGTATAGACAATGAGTTATAAACGTGGACGTTCAGGGCTTCGCCTCTACCCTCTTTCGTTCACTGGAAACCTAGGGTGTGTTAGCAAAGAGCTCATTCTTGTGGGAAGGCAGATAAATACGTAGAAGTATAAAGTACGGCTTGTGCACTCATGGACCTTATAATCTAGTTGTCCATGCAGATACATAAACAAATGAGAAATGGGAGGGCCCAGGGAGAGCGGCTGAGCATGGAAATGGCTATACCCACAGTTAGAACATTGATGCCGGGGCTGCCTTTCAACCCCTTCCCAGGGGTATGGTGAATGACAGGTGTCTGTGTTTCTCTTGCTTCTGGGTGAGAGTTTTTGGTTTTTTTTCTGGTGCGGAGAGTACCGGTCCGTGCACTCCCGCAAAGGAAAGTCAGGAGAGCGTGTCGTTCGGAATGTGGATAAAATGGGAAAGCTCCTAAGAATGCAAGGAAGAGGGTACAAACGAATGCTGTAGTAGAGACAGCGAAGGTGGCTTTATCCAGGAAGCAGGTGGGAGGTGTGAGAACCGGAAGGCTGTACCAGCTGGGCCGATTTGCTTAGTTGTCGTCTTCCGGTAGAATTGTGCATTTGAGTGGGTTATGTTGAATACAGCTGTTTGCCTTTTTTTTTTTTTTTTAAGAATTTATTTATTTATTTGTCAGAGAGAGAGAGAGAGAGCACACGAGCGCACAAGCAGGCAGAGAGGCTGGCAGAGGTGGAGAGAGAAGCAGGCTCCCTGCCGAGCAGAGAGCCCAATGCAGGACTCCATCCCAGGACCCTGGGATCATGACCTGAGGCAAAGGCAGTGGCCCAACCGACTGAGCCACCCAGGTGTCCCTGGCAGTTTGCTTTTATAAGCTATCGCTTATAAAATATCTCACTCTCTTGATGATATAGGAAAAGATGAACAAGTCCATAGAATCTGTCCTCTCCCTTGATTGGTTTTCAATGACAAAAGGACTCTCAATGCCCACCCATGTTTGGGGGGCAGTAATTTAAAACTGAATCAGTCGGTGGAGTCAGAGCCCCCAAACCAGGGAGGGGTAGGCACTCCCAGCAGAAGAGCACTTACACCATTTGCTTCCGAGGCCACAGCCCTCGGCCGGCAGGAGTGGCTCATGCACACCTGCCAAAGGGCTGGCAGAGTGAAACCAAAACCTTCCATGACTTGTTTTTCTGCTCCAGCTCAGGGCAGTGCCCTTTGCTGCCTCCTGCCCTTATGCTGCCTAACTCTGTGCAGCGGACATTACCTGCATGTTTGTGGGATGACTGTCTTCCTCTCTGTCTCGGCGTCTGATAGAACGTGTGTCATCCAAGAGACCTACGCCGTGTGGACAAACTGAACCTTTTCACCCTGAAACTCTTATCTCCACTACCCAGGATGCTCCCAAAAGCTGGAACTTTGAGAGGGAAACATAGTTACATATTACCAGTGGTAAATGCTGCTCAATTTTACTTTTTGTTGTTGTTGTTGTTGTTGTTTTAAGTTTTCTGAGGCTAATTAAAGTTCAACCCTACCAAGCAGTTGTGTTTTTTTTAATAGCTCTATTCAAGCATGCTTGGATTTCAAAAACATTTTTTTCATTGAAATGTAACCAGAAATATGTTGGCTGATCAAGGTTTGTTGCCAGAGGAAGAGTCTGAGGCTCGTCTCTCCATTCCTCCATCAGGAGGTCCCACAGCGGGGCTTGCGCCTGGCTGACATTCACTGAGCAGCTGGGGAGGACGCCTTGGAGTCCAGATTTAATGGTGGGCCCTTGACTCTTATCAGTTTAAAGTCCTTCTGCATCTTCTGCTGACTGAAGGCCATGTGGGCTATTTCACTGTTACCCCTGTTGTAAGGAAAGAGGCACCCTTGAAAAGCTTGTGCTCCCTTTTATCAGCCAAGAACCCTGGGCACCGGCCGCTGGAGTCCACAGCACTGTGACAAAAGCTCACATGGAGCCATCAGCTCCTCTGCAATCCCTACTCATGTTCTTCTCTGTGATTCTTCCGGGCCCAACTTTGGGCCACCATTCTCTAAAGAGTTATCAGCCACCCCCTGCCCATCAAATATTGTCATAAAGTAATATCCTGTCCAGACCACATTTTATTGGAAACTATATTGTATCTTCTAGTTGTCCTCTAAACTTTAACTCCCTCTGTTGAACAGTAACAGTGTAAGCCATTGCAGTGGGTGAGGTAAGACCCCTAGTTAACAAAGACCCATGAGAGTATGTTTACTGTTCTGTGTAGAGAAGTAGACTAATTTGTATCAGGAAGATTTTCAGTGTTGGAAGTTACAGCTGAGTATGTTTGGTTAACTCTGTGAACAATAGCAGAAATTAAATTCAGACCAGTCTTCTGGCTAATTGCTGTTTTTCCTAACCTTTCCATAAGTGGTTCCTTCCCTTCAGCGCAACAGCTAGGGATCCCTGGGTCCTCAACTGGTCTTTGTGCTCTGCACATATCATTCAGCAAGAATTATTGCAAATGATATAGTATCCCCCAAGTCACGAAGATATTCCAGAGGGTCCCATGGCTCAAATGGTCCAGACAATTTCACAGGGGTAGATCACATTTAACATTGCCCCACTTCGCATATAAAAGCCTAGGGCATAAACCCTATTGTCCGCTTCATGTCCCTCACAAATTCTGAATGAGAGACCAGCCATCTTGGTTGTATGACCCTGAGGGGATTTCTGGGATGTGGAACTTCCAGTGCTAACAACCTAAAGTCTCAAGCATACGAAGAAGAGTTGGTTTCCCTAAGCAAAAGAAGGTCAACTAACTGGAATATCACTAAATACAGTCTTTTTATATTTTTTTAAAAAGATTTTATTTATTTATTTGACAGAGATTACAAGTAAGCAGAGAGGCAGGCAGAGAGAGGGAGGGGGAAGCAGGCTTTCTGCTGAGCAGAGACACCCCCCCCCCCCCCAATGCGGGGACCCAGTCCCAGGATCCTGAGATCATGACCTGAGCTGAAGGCAGAGGCTTAACGCAACCAAGTGCCCCTAAATACAGTCTTCTAAAACCAGCCTCTTATCTGTAAAATGGAGATATTTCTGTCTTCCTTGTGGGGTTGTGGTAAGGCCCTGTAGCTCCCCTCCCCCACCCCCGCCACCTTGGGTTTTGCCTGGTATTTCCTCTTAGGTGGTAAGGACTCTCTCTGATCTGAAGCTCTCCACCCCGGGCACACTAAGCCATTTGCAGCCCTCAGTGTGCTGAGCTACTTGCTTCCAGTCTGGGGCATTTGTATGAGTTGTTTCCTTGCTCACACCTCCCTCCTTTGATCTTCTGGTTAACCCTGGTTGTCCTTCCCGGGTCAGCTTCAACACTGCTTCCTCCAGGAAGCCTTCCATGATCATCCCAGCCTGGGATAGGTGCCCCTGCTGTGTGCCCTCAGAACTCCTCGTACTTAGTACAGTTTGGTTAACGTGCTGCTGGAGCTCTAGTTACCTAGTCGGTTGTTTAAGTGACTTACCATAGGCTCCTGGAGGAGAGAGCCTCAGTTTTGTTCTCTGTTGTGCCTGCAGTCCCTTCCACATAGCCAGGCATGCTCCTGGGTTCAGAAGGGCTTGTAAGGGGTAGGACTGTGGAAGAATGCACCACCTTCAGCTGTAATTTGCTTTGACCTTGCTATGGCTCTGCCTGCCACTGTCCTTTCAATCCTCCTTGAGAAACATAGATTTTTCTCAAAAGAACCACATCCTCCCTGACCAGGGACCATCCTGTTTCGTTAGGTTTCCATTCGCCCTGTAAGGCACTGAGCATATTATGAAAATATCTACACACTACCAACCTGAACTGCCAGGGGTTACATAAATATCAGTGGGGAGATTTAGGAACGGAGCATGTCAGGTAGGGTGGAGGCACACAATTTTTTGTTTATTTGTATATACACAGAATAAAACTATTTCTACTATGACATGTTTCAATGGGAAATCTTCCCCCTCAGTTCTGAAAATGTGGTGACTCGCAGGCTGCATAGTGAATTTTCGATGTTTCATTTTATAATTTGATCCAGATTATTTTTCTTTCTCCCTAGTGAACATTAATCGTTTCCTGTGAATTTTCCTGATACTAGGAAACAGATGTTCCATATTTTTATCTGCATTTTTCCCAAATGCTGAACCAGGACTTTTGTAGGGGTGTTTGTGTGGGGGGGTGTGTGTGGATGTGTGTGTACACAGTGAATTTTTGAGGAATGAGTTATATCAGAATTTGCAAATAAAAGCATAGCAGATCTATCTACAGAATTACACAGATTTGTCCAAGGCTGGAAACATTGTTGGACATTCTGTTTAATGTAGTGTGGTATTGTTTAGCTAATGCAGATCTCTGGCCTAAGAATGCATTAGGACTGTCTCATGATAGTATGCTTGCCAAAATAAGGAGTGGCATAGCAAAAGGCACATAGTTAGTGCAGCCTTTAATGCTCTGATTTTTAACTAAACTATATTTTTAACATTCTCTCAACTATAGAAAGTACTTCACCATCTCTCCATAAAATATTGAATGTGTGCCACCTCTGTGCAGAGCAGGGTCCTAGGCTCTTTGGAGATAGAAACACAAATATGCTTGGAACCTTATCATCCAATAGAAAAGGTGAAACATACACCAAAATACCCATTATAAAAAGTAGAAAGTGATATAGCAATTCAAGGAGAAGAGTGGTTTCATTGAGCCTAAGAGGGAGGGAATACATGCAAGGAGTGCAATATTTATGCTAGGTTAAAAAAATAGTAATAAAGCAACAGTTAATTTAGGTCTACATTATTTGGATTATTGTAACTGCATAAGGATGGTCTGCTATGTAAGGCATTGTATTGGTGGCTTCTCTAAAAATAATACTAGCATTTCTTATAAGCCAGAGAAAGACCAATACTGCTTGGTATCATTTATATGTGGAATCAAAACCAAACCAAACAAATCAAACTCAGAGAAACAGAGTAGAAAAGTGGTTGCCAGGGCCTGGGGGAAACAGGGAGAGGTTGGTAAAGACTTTCAGCTCTAAGATAAATAAGGTCTGAGGATCTACGTACTGACTATAGTTGACAACACTGTATTGTATCACTGAAATTTGCTAGAAAAGCAGAACTTGAATGTTCTCACCCCACCCCAAGGAAAAGGTAAATATGTGAGATGATGGGTGTGTTAATGAACTAAACAGTGGGAAGCCTTTTCCAATGTGCATCAAATCACCATGATATACACTTTAAGTGTTGTACAGTTTTCCTTGTTGTCAGTTACATCTCGAAAAAGCTGAATAAAAAACTGCCAGCCTTTCTGGAGAGCCTCTAGCACAGCAGGTATGATTCTCTGATGCTTTGTATAAAGGCTTTTTAATAAGAAATGATATAAAATGGGTGCTTTGGAAAATCATTTTGCACAAAAATACATCTCTTTATTTTGGTTCCTTTGATTCTGAGAATGAAGGACTGAGTCTGGTCTCAGCCATCTCCAAGATTCGGTGACCCTGTTTAAGTCACCTGGCCTATGTGGGTCTCCCTTTTCTCTGGTATACAGTGGGAATTAGAGTAATCCACAGCTCACTTACTGGGTTGCTGTGAAAATCAGAGTAGGTGTAAATGAACATTTGAAAAGCAATCAAAAGCCAAGCATTTTGCCAAGAAGCAATGTCATAGCTCATGAAGTTAATATAAGTTATGGTTGTTGCTTATTTATTAAAATGCTGTGCAGATGCAAAGATGGTTATCCTCAAATTCAAAATACAGGGAATATATTTATAGCAAATACAAATATTAACTCAATTATCATATACTGTGAAGAGCTCATTCAATTCATAACAAAAATATCAAGATATTACTGTGTGAATAAGCAAAACATATAAACTTGTTTTTCAAGTCACCATTAATAAACAGGAAAAAAATCTTTCATTTTCACTAATTATCTTAGAAATACAAATTAAAACCACATGAGGAATACCATTTTATGTATAAAATATCAAGGTCTCAGAAGTTCCCCATTATTTTGGTGCTGGTATTGTTGTATGCTCAAAAAACAAAATACTGTTAATTCTACTGTTAGGAATTTAGGGAAGCTGGGGACCTAAGTTGAAGGAATGAAAAAAGCTACAGCATGAAGATATCTAGTGTAACCTTATTTATAATAATAAAAACTGGCAACAACTTACATATTTAGTGCATTAGGGGAATGACTTAATGTATTAGGACTTTTCGATGTGAAGGACTATTACCAGGCTCCTTAAACAATCATTATGAATATGTGTAGAAACACAGAAAATACTTAAAATAAAATGGAAGAATGAAAGAATAGTTGTCATTATGGAGTCTTTCCTAGTGGCATTGGGTCAGTGTTCTCCCTTTTAATCTTATAGCAACTGTGTGCTAAAGGTATTTTTACACTTTAGAAAATCAAGGCTTAGAGGTAAAATTTTCAAGGACTTGGACCTGATCCGAGGAGGAGCTGACATTCTGATCCATATCTTCTGACTCCAAAGTTTTCCCAGGGTTTCCTACCAATAGCATGTAAACTATGGCCACAGTCAGGTAAAAACATGGGTGTCTGTGGAGGGTAACAGGCAAAAATAGGTAGCAGCCCTAGGATTGTGGGCATATGGGCCCAAAGATGCCTGCTATCCTTTTAAAACTATCACTGGGGAAAACACACATACACACACACACACACACGAAATTTAAAAAACGCCAAAAAATGCCTCTGCCCTTTCAATAGAGAAGTTGGAAAAAATATGTTGAGTGTAACATTTCAGGTGTTTACTCTTGCTTTTTGTATGTTCTCATAGAGGTTGGCAAAGTGGGAATTATATGTGTATTTTTAAAATTTCTTGCTAGCTTTGGCATAATCAGGCTACTCCCCTCTTCCCCCATTATCTGCAAATTAGCTGAGGACACATACCAGCAGTTCCTTAATTAAAAACAAGATTTCAGGTCTCTAGCTCTCTGTGGATTAAGGATAGCGAGCAGGTGGAAGTTTCTCCTTACGAACAGCCCAGACCAGCTCTTCTGGGCAGGAGCCAGTCTCAAGGTGGAGATAAATAGGGTGGCACCATTTGGTTAAAGTAGGCCAGTCCATCTGCTCAGGGTGCGCCCTTTCCTGGGACAGAAGCCCTTGCCCGGTTGAGGGGACATGTCGCCATTTTGGTTCCTACTGTCTTTCACCTTTGCAGCTCAAGTCTTGATTCCTGATTCTTTGACACATTACAGTATTAACTTTATAAAGTCAGGAGCCATGCACTTTTTAAATTTTATTTTATTTTTCCAGTGTTCCAAGATTCATTGTTTATGCACCACACCCAGTGCTCCATGCAATACCTGCCCTCCTTAATACCCACCACCAGGTTCACACATCCCCCCACCCCTCTCCCTTCCAAAACCCTCAGTTTGTTTCTCAGAGTCCACAGTCTCGCATGGTTTGCCTAGCCCTCCGATTTCCCCCAATTCACTTTTCCTTTCCTTCTCCTGATGTCCTCCATGTTATTCCTTAAGTGAAACCATATGATAATTGACTTTCTCTGCTTGACTTATTTCACTCAGCATAATCTCCTCCAGTCCCATCCATGTTGATACAAAAGTTAGGTATTCATCCTTTCTGATGGCTGCATAATATTCCATTGTATATATGGACCCTATCTTCTTTATTCATTCGTCTTCATCAAGATCAAAAGCTTTTTGTTAATTCTACTGTTAGGAATTTAGGGAAGCTGGGGACCTAAGTTGAAGGAATGAAAAAAGCTACAGCATGAAGATATCTAGTGTAACCTTATTTATAATAATAAAAACTGGCAACAACTTACATATTTCGTGCATTAGGGGAATGACTTAATGTATTAAGTCATTAATACGTTGACTGTATTAATGTATCTGTATTAATGTATCTTCAATGTTGAAAGGCACCTTGGCTCTTTCCACAGCTTGGTGATTGTGGCCATTGCTGCTATGAACATTGGGGTACTGATGGCCCTTCTTTTCACTACAGCTGTGCCTTTGGGGTAAATACCCAGTAGTGCAATTGCAGGATCATAGGGAGCTCTATTTTTAATTTCTTAAGGAATCTCCACACTGTTTTCCAAAGTGGCTGCACCAGCTTGCATTCCCACCGACAGTATAAGAGGGTTCCCCTTTCTCTACATCCTCTCCAACACTTGTTGTTTACTGTCTTGTTAATTTGGGCCTTCTAACTGGTGTAAGGTGATATCTCAATGTGGTTTTGATTTAAATTTCCTGGGTGGCTAATGATGATGAACATTTTTTCATGTGTCTCTTAGCCATTTGTATGTCTTCTTTGGAGAAGTGTCTGTTCATGGCTTCTGTCCATTTTTTGATGTGATTATTTTGTGGGTGTTGAATTTGAGAAGTTCTTTATAGATCCTGGATATCAGCCCTTTGTCTGTAGTGTCATTTGCGAATATCTTCCCCCATTCCGTGGGTTGCCTCTGTTTTGTTGGCTTTCCTTTGCTGTGCAGAAGCTTTTGATCTTGATGAAGTCCCAGAAGTTCATTTTCGCTTTTGTTTTCTTTGCCTTTGGAGACGTGTCTTGAAGGAAGTTGCTGTGGCCAATGTTAAATAGGTTACTGCCTATGTTCTCCTCTAGGATTTTGATAGATTCCTGGCTCACATTGAGGTCTTTTATCCATTTTGAGTTTATCTTTGTATATGGTGTAAGAGAGTGGTCGGGTTTCATTCTTCTATGCATAGCTGTACAATTTTCCCAGCACCATTTATTCAAGAGACTGTCTTTTTTCCACTGTGTATTTTTCCCTGCTTTGTCGAAGATTATTTGACCATAGAGTTGAGGGTCCATATCTGGGCTCTCTACTCTGTTCCATTGGTCTATGTGTCTTTTTTGTGCCAGTACCATGCTGTCTTGGTGATCACAGCTTTGTAGTAAAGCTTGAAATCAGGCAATGTGATGCCCCCAGTTTTGTTTCTTTTTCAACATTTCCTTAGCAATTCAGGGTCTTTTCTGGTTCCATACAAATTTTAGGATTGTTTGTTCCAGCACTTTGAAAAATACTGGCAGAATTTTGATCAGGATGGCATTGAAAGTATAGATTGCTCTGGGCAGTATAGACATTTTAACAATGTTTATTCTCCCGATCCATGAATGTGGCAGGATACTAAATCAATACACAGAAATGAGTTGCTTTCTTATACACTAACAATGAAAATACAGAAAGGGAAATTAGAGAATCGATTCTATTTACTATAGCACCAAGAACCATAAGATACCTGGGAATGAACCCAACCAAGGAGGTAAAGGATCTGTATTCGAGGAACTACAGAACACTCATGAAAGAAATTGAAGACACAAAAAGATGGAAAAGCATCCCATGCCATGCATCTTCTAGTAATACAAATTTCTGTTCTAGACTCAAAACACAGGGTATATTTTCCTGCACCTTTGTGGAATATGTGCCTTTTACGCCTACAGTAGGGCCTTTTATATGCTTTGAAGGCCTTTTCATTTGTATTTTGCCATTGGAGATAATATCCCATCAGAATTTGCAAGTGAAATCGTAACAGACCTGACTAGGGTACAGTGGAGATGTTTTGAGAGCTGCAAACATTCTCCATGATGTTTCTCAATATAGTTCATTCAGGGTCACTCTCCATTTTATAGGTGAGGAAATGGAGGCACATGCTAGTTAAATGATTTGCTGGAAGTCACTGGTAGTGAAGACAGCTGGAAGCCAGGCCTATAAATCTAGTGTTTACCCCACTCTCCCACAGTGCTGTAGTATGTATTTTTCCAGAATTAATGTAAGACTTGAAATAAATCTGATCAGATTCCAATGGCTATTTAAGGTTAAAGATCTCCCATGGCTATAATTTTGTATTTTATGATTGCAGTAAATGTTATAGCGGTGGAGGGAGTCTAGCGAGGTATTGTATGCATTTTAGACAATTCCTGTTGAGTGGAACTTTTTTTTTCCTTTAAGATTTAGTATTTGAGAGAGAGCGTGTGTGTGAGTCCAAGATGGGGCAGAGGGAGAAGCAACTCCCCCCAAGCAGGGAGCTCCATGGGCCTCAGGGCTCCATCCCAGATCCCTGACACCATAACCTGAGCAGAAGTCAGACTCTTAACCAACTAAGCCACATAGGCACCCTCGAGTGGAGCTTTTTACAATGATGGAAGTAATCTACACTGTGTTGTTCAGTACAGTAGTCATTTCTTCGTCTACTTGATTACTTGAAATATGGCTCATGTGACTGGGGAAATGAGTTTTTAATTGTGCTTAATTTAAGTTTCAATTCTGACATGTGCTGGCAGCTGTTGTATTTAAGAGCAGCAGTTCTAGACTCCTTAATGTTTTCTTGAGATTGCCACCTGGATATCTAAAAGTTAACAAGGGCAAATCAGAATTCTTTTCTTAAAATAAAGATTATTTTAGAGAGTGTGTATGTGAGTGGGGGAAAGGGCCAGAGGGAGAGAATCTTCAAGCAGACTCCCCGCTGAGCGAGGAGCTCCAGGCAAGGCTCCATCCAGGACCCAGGAGATCATGACCTGAGCAGAAACCAATGGTCAGACGCCTAACCAATTGAGCCACCCAGGTACCCTGGCCAAATCAGAATTCTGGACTTTCTTTCCTCCCACAAACTGTTTGTCCCTCAGAGAAGCCACCATTGACCTAGTTGCTTGAGCCAAAACCTTGGTGTCATCTACACCCATTCCTCTCCCTCATCTCTCACATCTACTTCATCAGCAGGTCCTAATTATTTTACTTCCAGAACCTATCCTGAATCCATGTACTTCTCTCCATCCCAACTGCTACCATCCTGTGCCAAGGTACCATCATATCTCACCTAAACAAGTGAATGGCCTCGTAACCTGTCACCACTGATCCGTTCATCCGCTGTCGCCTCTTTTCGGCTGGTCCATACAGCTGCCAGAGAGACACTTAAATCCTTCAGGAGGTCCCATCACTCCATGGTTATATGGGAAAATTTGTAGAACTTGTCACTGTTTGAAGTTATCTTAGGGACTTCTTTGCATACGTGTTTGTTTTCTGCCTCCCGTTCTGGTGGGAGGGTCCCTGTATCAGGAGCCTTGTTTACCTCATTCACTGCTCTGTCTCCAGCAGTACAGCCATGCCTGGCACAGAATTTGCATTCTGCCAGCCTCTCAATAACAATTACATTTATGTTTATTGTGGAAGAAGAGCTAGGAAGAGTCAAAACACAATCGGTTGTTATTAGTTTGGTTGTTAATAACTGAGATAATGCTGACGTCCATAAATATGGGAAGTTGGTGGTTTCTTTTATGTTGCAGTAGGAAGGGTGGGTGTTATGGCTGATTGCCTCTATCTGCGAGTGGTAGGCTGGGCCACCGGCCTGATGCCGCCTCTGACGCTTCTGACGAGAGGGACAAAGAGCTCTTTCTCTCCCTAGAGTTCTGTGTATGTCCCAGATCTTGAAACTTTTGTCTTTCCCACTGTTAGAGAAAGAGAGGAATGTCCTCCTCCAAGACCACTTTTTATATCCCTCGAAGGGGAGTTTAGATAGTGCTGGAAAGAATCATATCATCGAATTGCAGGGTACAGAATGGCAAGGCATGACTGGACAGCAAAAGGGGATTTGCAACATGAGATTTTTACTTAAAACAGTATTTGGAATATACTCATATTGAATTACTTGAAACCAAATAAACCTTAAGAAGGAGGGCTTTGTGTCCTTTTTTTTTTTTTTTTTTTTTTTTTTTTTTTTTTTTTTTTTTACCTGAATATCCTAATTTTTAAAGGAAAGTATCTTTTCTGGCATTCCTTTATAATGGTCAGCCAAGGCTTTCAGGGGCATGTTATTACTTAGATCCTTGTGCAAAGTTAAGGGAAGCTGAAGAACTTGTTGGAGGCGTGATTGAGTTGGCCAAGGTCTGAGTTTCCTCTGTTAAGGAGATGACCACCCGTCTCACTGGATGGATTTAAAAGATGAAGTTAAAACTTGCTTTTTGTTTCATTAAAGGACGTATTTGGAGACTCTTTATCCCAGTGTGTTTTTATTCATAGTCTGGCTCTGCCACTTACAAGCTGGGTGATCTTAGGCTGCTGACTTCTCTCAGTTTGCTCATATACTAAATGGGGTCATAAAAGAACCTACCCTGTATGGTTACTGAGTAGATTAAAGGAACATGCAAAACACTGGGAACAGTGCCTGACACACAACTCCATAAAAAACAGCTTTTATTATTACCAGTAGTAGTAGTAGTAGTAGTAGTAGTAGAAGATATTTCTCTGTTGAACTGAGTGACCCCCCCTGGCCATGACTACAGAGTTGTCCCTAAGTCAGCCAAAGGGGTTCACAAAGGCTTCCCAGGGAAGGTGACTTCTGAACTGAGACCTACAGATAGGCTGATAGAGTAGAGAAAGGGTGTGTTTGACAGAACAGAGTATGCAAAGGCACGGAGGAGTGAGTGAGTGAGTGGCATTTAGGGACCTGTAAACAGGTCTGTGTGGCTAAAGGACAAGATATCTGAGTGCTTAGGCACAAGACCACTGTGGCTTTTGAGTGTGCTGAGGAGGTTGGACTTGATCCTAGAACCCAGAGGAGGCCGTTGAAGGACTTCCAGCAGGTTCGGGCTTAGCCTGCGAGAGCAGGTGGCAGCCTCCCACACTGGCCTCAGCCCGAGGCCTGTTGATTCTTTTTTTTTTTTTTTTTTTTTTTAATTTTTATTTTTTATAAACAAATTTTTATCCCCAGGGGTACATGTCTGAAT